>VDFB02000003.1:344849287-344869135 GCA_007258455.2 Sequoia sempervirens | reverse complement strand
GTATTTTATATATATTATTATTAAAATAATATATATATATATGCTAGTAGCAATCGCGGCGCAATATGTAATATCTTAAATAAATTATTTTTTATAATTATATATTTATATATTTTATTATAAAGTTATTATAATAATTAACATATTATATGATAGTTAATATGATTATAGGGTTACGATTATAATTGGGGTTAGGATTAGGTTTAGGGTTAGGGTTAGTATTAGGGTTAGAGTTAGGTTATAATTAGGGTTAGGGTTAGGGTTTGGGTTTGGGTTAGTGTTAGAGTTAGTGTTGGGATTAGGGTTAGGGTTAGGGTTAGGGTTAGGATTAGGATTAGGGTTAGGATTAGGGTTAGGTTTATTAATTTTGTTTATGGTTAGGGTTAGGGTTAGGGTTAGGTTTAGGATTAGGGTTAAGGTTAGAATTAGGAATAGGATTAGGGTTAGGGTTTAATTAGGTTAGGATTCTAGGGTTAGGGTTAGGTTTATCATCACAAATAGGTTTATCATGATGAATGGGATTAGGGTTAGGGTTAGGGTTATGGTTAAGGTTAGGGTTAGGTTTACGGTTAGGATTAGCGTTAGGTTTTTTAATTTTATTTAGGGTTAGGATTGGGGTTAGTGTTAGGGTTAAGATTGGGATTAGGGTTAGGGCTAGGTCTAGGGTTTGGGTTAGAGTTGGAGTTAGCATTAGGATTAGGGTTAGGGTTAGGTTAAGGGTAATGGTTAAGGTTAGGGTTAGGTTTATCATCATGAATAGGTTTATCATGATGAATTTAGATTAGGGTTATCATCACAGATAGGGATTGGGGTTAGGGTTAGTATTAAGGTTAGGGTTAGAGTTATGGTTAGGGTTAGAATTATGAATTATGGTTAGGGTTAGGGTTAGGGTTAGGTTTAGGGTTAGGTTTATTAATTTTATTTAGGGTTAGGGTTAGGATTAGGGTTAAGGTTTAATTAGGTTACAGTTAGGATTAGGTTTAGGGTTAGCATTAGCATTAGGGCTAGGGATATGATGAGGGTTAGGAGTAGGATTTTATTAGGGTTAGGGTTAGGGTTTTATTAGGTTAGGATTAGGATGAGGGTATCATCACGAATAGGTTTATTAATTTTATTTAGGGTTAGGGTTAGGGTTAGGGTTAAGGTTTAATTAGGTTATGGTTAGGATTAGGTTTAGGGTTAGCATTAGCAATAGGGCTAGGGATATGACGAGGGTTAGGATTAGGATTTTATTAGGGTTAGGGTTAGGGTTTTATTAGGTTAGGATTAGGATGAGGGTATCATCATGAATAGGTTTATCACCATTAATAGGATTAGGGTTAGGGTTAGGTTAAGGGTAATGGTTAAGGTTATGGTTAGGTTTATCATCATGAATAGGTTAATCATGATGAATTTAGATTAGGGTTATCATCATGGATAGGGATTGGGGTTAGGGTTAGTATTAAGGTTAGGGTTAGAGTTATGGTTAGGGTTAGAATTATGAATTATGGTTAGGGTTAGGGTTAGGTTTATTAATTTTATTTAGGGTTAGGGTTAGGATTAGGGTTAAGGTTTAATTAGGTTATAGTTAGGATTAGGTGTAGGGTTAGCATTAGCATTAGGGCTAGGGATATGATGAGGGTTAGGATTAGGATTAGGGTTAGGGTTAAGATTACGATTCAGATTATGATTAGGGTTAGGTTTATTAATTTTGTTTAGGGTTAGGGTTAGGGTTAGATTTATGGTTAGGTTTATTAATTTTGTTTAGGGTTAGGGTTAAGATCAGGGTTAGGATTAGGATTAGGGTTTAATTAGGTTAGAGTTAGGATTAGGATTAGGAAAAGGGTTAGGGTTAGGATTAGCATTAGGTTTATGGTTAGGGTTAGGGTTAGGATTAGGATTAGGGTTAGGGTTAGGGTTAGGGCTAGGGTTAGGGTTAGGGTTAGGGTTAGGGTTAGGGTTAGGGTTATAGTTAGGGTTAGGATTAGGGTTAGGGTTACGATTATAGTTAGGGTTAGGATTATAGTTAGGGTTGTAAGCCTAACCTAATTTAACCCTCACCCTAACCTATGATTGTAACCCTAACTATAATCCTAACCCTAACTCTATCCCTAACTATAATTGTAACCCTAATTGGACCCTAATGTTAATACTTACCCCAAACCTAATTAAACCCTCACCCTAATCCTAATTGAATCTTAACCCTAACCTCAATCCTAACCCTAACCCTAATCATAATCGTAATTGAACCTTAACCCCAATCCTAATTCTATATCTAAACTTAAGCCTAACCCTATATCTAATTGAACCTTAATTTTAATCCTAATTGCAACCCTAATTGAACTCTAATCCTAACCCTAATTCTAATTTATTTTTAAACCCTAATTAATTGCTAATGTACCCTAATTATAACTCTAGTAATTAAATCCTAATTAAGTGTTAAGCCTTATTATAATTATAGTTGTAACACTAATCCTAGTGTATTTGTAACCCCAACCCTAACCCTAACCCCAAAATTTAAGTTAGAACCTTAATCCTAATTAAACATTAATTTATCCCTAATAATAATTAAATCTTAACCCTAACACTATTCAATCCCCAACTCTAAATCTGACCCTAATTGAATTCTAACCCTAAAATTTATCTTAATTCTAACCCTAACCCTAACTATAACCCTAATTGTAATTTGAATCCCTAATTCTAATTGAATTCTAACCCTAAACTTTATCTTAATTCTAACCCTAACCCTAACTATAACCCTAATTGTAATTTGAATCCTGACCATAATTCTCACTCTACTCATAATTCTAATTTTAACCTTAACCCTAATCCTAACCCTAAACCTAACCCTAACCCTAATCATAATCTTAACCCTCACCCTCACCCTAACCCTAACCCTAACAAAATTAATAAACCTAACCCTAACCCTAATCCTAATCCTAATTATAACCCTCACCCTAACCCTAACCCTAACCCTAATCCTAATTCTAACCTCACCTGAACCCTAACCCTAACTCTAACCCTAATAATAACACTAACCCTAAAAAAAATTAATAAACCTAACCCTAACCCTAACCCTAATCCTAATTCTAACCCTAACCCTAACTATAACCCTAACCTAACCATAATCCTACCCTTACCCTAATCCTACCCCTCACCCTAACTATAACCCTAACCCTAACCCTAACCCTAATCCTCACTCTAATCCTAACCCTAACCCTAATCATAACCTTCACCCTAACCCTAACCCTCACCCTAATCCTAACCCTAACCCTAACCCTAATTAAACCCTTACCTTAACCCTAATCCTTATCCTAACCTAGTTAAACCCTAACCATAAACCTAACCCTAATCGTAGTCCTAATCCTAACCCTAATCCTAATCCTAATACTAACCATAACCCTAACCCTAACCCTCACCCTAATCCTAACCCTAACCCTCACCCTAATTATAATCCTAACCCTAACCCTAACCCTCACCCTAATTAAACCCTAACTTTAACCCTAACCCTTATCCCAACCCTAAACCTAACCCTAACCGTAATCTTAACCCTAACCCTAATTAAACCCTAATCCTAACCCTAACCCTAATACTAACCCTAACCCTAAAAAAAATTAATAAACCTAGCCCTAATCCTAATCCTAACCCTAAACCCTAATTAAACCGTAAACCTAACCCTAACCCTAATTAAACCCTAATCCTAATCTTAAACCTAACCCTAACCTTAATAAACATAACCCTAACCCAACCCTAATCTTAATTCTAACCCTAACCCTAACCCTAACCATAATCCTAACCCTAATTAAATCTTAACCGTAATCCTAACCCTAACCAAAACCCTCACCCTAATCCTAACCCTAATTGAAACCTTACCTTAACCCTAATCCTTATCCTAACGTAATTAAACCCTAACCATAAACCTAACCCTAATCATAGTCCTAATCCTAACCCTAATCCTAATCCTAATTCTAACCATAGCCCTAACCCTAACCCTCACCCTAATCCTAAACCTAATGCTCATCCTGATTCTAATCCTAACCCTAACCCTAACCCTAATCCTTACCCTAAATACTAAACCCTAAATCCTAACCCAATCCTAACGCTAACCCTAACCCTAATCATACCCTAACCCTAACCCAAATCCTAATCGTAACCTAATTTAACCCTAAAGCTAGTCCTAACCCTAACCCTAACCCTACAAAAAGTTTCAAAACTTAACATAACCCTAACCATAACCCTAACCCTAACCCTCACCCTAATTAAACCCTAATCGTAACCCTAAGCATAATCCTAACCCTAACCCTAATTAAACCCTAATCCTAATCCTAACCCTAACCCTAATACTAACCCTAACCCTAAACAAAATTAATAAACCTAACCCTAACCCTAATCTTAATTAAACTGTAACCCTAATCCTAACCCTAATTCTCACCCTAACCCTAACCCTAATCCTAATTCAAACTTAACCCAAACCCTAACACTAAACCGAATTAAAACCTAATGCTTATTTAACCCCAATTGTACCACTAACCTAAAGATTTATCTTGTAGCCCTAATTGAACCCTAATCCTAACTATAAATGAACCTTAGCACTTACCCTAACCCCAATTGAATGCTAATTAAACCCTAACCCAAACCTAATTGAACCATAATTATAACCCTAATTCTAGCATTAACGAAACTCTAATCTCAACCCTAGCTCTAATTGAACCCTAACCCTAATTGAATGTTTATTGAGTCTTACCTTAATTATTATTTTTAATATAACTTTACAATATATTTACAATATAAATGATTTTTCCTTTTTGAAATGTTTTTATTTTTTTCTTGAAATATTAAATATGTTTTGTGTAATAGTAAATTTACAATATTTCATTTTTATTTAGTTTTAAATTTTTCAATTTTAAATGCATAAATATTTAGAATTTTTTAAAAATACAATTTTCTCTCATCCTTTTATAATTTTATTTATATTCTATTATTAAAAATATTTTGCAATGACATTAAAGTTTTTTAAATATTTTTAGTTTTAAGTATCAATTTACAGTGAATCTAGAATATTTCTTTTATACTTAAGTTTTTAAAATTTAGAAACTCTAGCTTATATTAATTTAGAAACTTATCTTTTTATATGCAATAGTAAATTTAGAATATTTCTTTTATACTCAACTTTAATATTTAAAAGTTGAATTGTGTAATTTGAGAATGGGCATTGTATAGTTGTAGAGATTATATTTAATATATATTTTTGGATTAAATCATAATACTCAATATTTCTATTTCAAATATACACTTTTAAATATTTCAATTCTCAAACATTTATATTTGATTATGCATTTTAAATTAAGACTAATTTGATTGAAGATGTGATTCAAAGTCTCACAATATTAGAATATGATTTTTTATCTTTCTATTATTATTTTTATTTTCCTCATGCTGACAAAATCAATATGTTCTATCTTTCAAAAGTTAATATAATAAAAAATCATAAATTATTTTCTATCATACAAATAGAAAAATTTAATGGTATTATTTTTGGAGCCTTTTACCATTTGTAGATAGGATTCAAAATGTAATCATGCCTTGTTTATTCACTTTCAATTTTTATTGCAAACTTAATTTATTCACTTCCAATTTTTATTGCATAATTTAATGTTTTTGAATTGATCAAACAATGAAGAATAAAATTTCATTATAATCTCAAAAAAATTCCCAAATTCTATAGTTATACAAAAAAAAAGATTTCATTTTGATGAGTTCAAAACATAACAAATAATTTTGACATAATTTTTTAAAAATTTATGAAAAATTAAACTAAAACTTATATATAATTTGTATATTAATTTTTAATCAATATTTTCAAATCACATTTCAGATATATTATTAAAATAAAAATTAAAAACATTAAAGAAATGAAAGCACATATTATCAAGGAAAAGGGCTTTAAATCTTCAGCAATTTACATCCCCAAACCTTAATTTTCACAGGCGCATTAATTTCAAGGATGAGACGAAAAGGTTCTTGATAAAAAGAAATAGAAAACAGGAAACCTACAGCTATTTTAAAATACTCATCAATCTTACAATAAAATTATTCATGTTTGGTCTATTAGCCGGATCCTTTCCAGGGAGAATGAATTTCCTCGCCTGGATGCTCTTTGTGCCTCCCCAGTTTATTTCCTCATCAAATGCCAAAAGAAGTTACAAGAGGTAAATACAGAGAAAGGGAGAAATATGCTGGCCATTATGCATGGCGACCAAAAACCCACTTTTGTAGCCACCCAAGTGTCCTCTACGCCTCATGCTACAAAAAACAAAGAATAGTATTTGGTTAGAATAAACAGAGTAGTCAGGATTTACGTACATATACAATCTTTGTAGTAGGATTTTGATTTATAGTTTCATATTTCAACTAACACACAATATTCATATATGAATTGTATTCCACAGAAACAAAATGAATGAAATGCAAATGGACTGATCAGGCATTGAAGAATATCTTGCTTTACTCTTCTGGTAGTTGTCAATAGTTACAAAATTGAAATCAAAGACATCATATCTACAGTCATTTTCTAGGAGGGATGCCATGAAATCATCATAGCTTTCTGTTGCACCTCCAAAAACAAGTAAAGCTATATTGAAATGAACAAAAAATATTTTAAGATTACAACAAAAATGGGCAATAACATTTCAGTCCAGGCTTGTTGCAATTTACAACAGTTATAAGTTATCCATGAAAGCTATAAGAATACCTAAGAATTGCCAGAAGAAAATATGTAGGATTATGAAATCAACTTACTAAATTGTGGAAGAGCTGCGATACTCCTATGCTCGCAAAATCCCTTTTACTGGATCGTCGAAGAGCTGCGATACTCCGATCACTTGGAGAATAAGTTTTGAACCTAGATTCGATGCAGTAATATTCGATCCATCGATGCATAAAGTAATCGTAAATCAATCTAGCTTCAACTTTGGACCAAATTGGTAAAAGAAATAAAAGTCTGAAAAATCACCTGATTTCCTGCTCCAAGGACACCACGCACTACGCAGGTGCTTGGGATCTATTTCTACTATGTACGCAGGCACCTATCACAATCGTATTTGAAATTTTGAAGATGTCAGAGTCTTAAACATATTATTTTGATGCAAATGCAATCTTCGCAGATCCTTCAAGTACGCACAGAGGTCTCATATAAAAGGATCAAGCTTTTTGGGCTTTGAAAAGGGAGACCAACTTACTGTGAATGAGATGACACCCACTCCAAATCTGGTCAATACCGGCAGCTTGCCATGGCTCGGCAGATCCTCAAGCTGTGTGCTTCAATGATAATGAGCTTAGCAATAGAATGTCCTCAATATGATTCACTATATTCAAGGAGGCCTCAACCAAGTTTCGCACCTACTTCTGCAATTCTTTCTTCCGCCATTCTCTCTTCCACTAAGCTTTGTAATTCTTCTTAATAATTTCTTCCATCGTGTCTTTTCCACTCCCATGGACAGACCCTTCCACTTCCATCGGTTACTCTTCCATTTTCGACTGCCCATTACTCCCACTATTTTTGTAACTGTTCAACATTCTTTTTTATGTACACAGGTTTTTGGAGCCTTATACCACTATAGAACGCCTCTCAGCGTAATTAAGAATGCTTTAGTAGATCTTGGTGCAGCTATCAATGTCATGACAAAGGACCTGGTTGTAAAACCTAATATTTTAGACTTAAAGGCTACACCTACAATATTACAACTTGTTGATAGCTTGACTGTCAAACCTGATGGGGTAGTTGAAGACCTGGTAGTCACCTTGGATTCCTGGGAGTACCCTGCTAACTTTATGGCCTCATCTCCGAAGGCATCATTGGGGGGATACCTTGTCATACTAGGAAGGCCTTGGTTGGCTATTGTTGATGCTTACATTGGTTGTAGGTTGGGTAACATGACAATATTTGATGGATATAGCACAAAGAAGCTTACCCTCTATTCTCTAGCCCTGCCCCAACTTGAGTCTGGAGAGATTGTTTGGCCAGATTTGGGAGAAGAGGAGGAAGTGAACTCCATGGCCAATTTAATGATGATTACCAGAGAGCCTTTCATTGCACAATAAGAAGAAGAAGAAGGTATATTGTCCAATATAACTATGGTACCGAATACTTTCATTGTGAAAAAATCCATGTTCCTTGCAGACCATTCTTCCTTTGCCTACATCAGCTCATTATCGTATAGCAACTGACTATTTTTCTACCCCATGAGGTAGAAATGCCATTTCTGCCTGAAGTATCTATGGTAGATTTAACCTCCCAAATTGAGGTAGCCCCAGGAAAAATCTTGAGCATCAATAAAAACCTCACCAATGAGCAACAAGAATCTATGGTCAAAATGCTTACCAGTCATAAGTCAGCTTTTGCTTGGGAATATGGTGACATGAAGGGTTTAGACCAAAAACTCTGTACACATCACATATACATTAACATTGAGTTCAGACCTGTCAGGCAGCCTCAAAGAAGAATCAATCCAACTTTGAGAGAAATTGGTAAAGAAGAATTACAGAAAATGTTAACAGCTAGCTTTATCTACCCAATCTCGGATAGTCAGTGGGTTTCCCCATTGGTTATTGTTCCTAAGAAAGGAGGAAAATGGAGGGTATGTGTAGATTACAGAGAGCTCAACATGGCAACAAAGAAAGATTACTTTCCTCTTCCATTCATTGATCAAGTTCTAAATAATTTAGTTGGGAAAAAGTACTTCTCATTATTGGATGGCTTTAATGGGTACAATCAAATCAAGATTGCTCCTGAGGATCAAGAAAAGACTACTTTTACATGCCCTTGGGAAATGTTTTCCTATTCAGTTTTGTCTTTTGGTCTCTACAATGCACCTGCAAATTTTCAGAGTGCAGACATAAATCTTCTTAGACATCTCATATGCTTGCATGGAAATATACATGGATGACTTTACTACTTATTGTACAACATTTGAAGAAGCTCAATCCAACTTGGAGAAAGTACTACAGAGATGTGAAGATCACAACCTATCGCTGAATAGTCAAAAGTGCTTCATGATGATGCAAGAGGGAATAGTGCTTGGTCACTATATTTCTGTTGCAGGAATATAGGTTGATCCTGCTAAGATTGAGGTCATCTCTAATCTACCCTTTCCTACCAAGCAGAAAGAAGTAAGAAGCTTTCTAGGCCATGCTGGATACTACAGAAGATTCATCAAGGACTTCAGCCAAATAGTAGGCCCCTTATATAGTCTGCTGAAGAAAGATGCATATTTTTCTTGGACAGAGGAATGTGAAAAAACATTTCTTGATTTAAAATTTTCCCTTACATAGGCACCTGTTCTGAAAGGACCTGATTGGTCACTTCATTTCATATTCATACTGATGCATCAAATTATTCCATTGGAGTTGTGTTAGAGTAGAAGGGTGGTTCAACAGAACATGCACTCTACTACATAAGCAAAAATCTGTAAGGGGCTGAATTAAACTACACTGTTACAAAAAAAAGAAATGTTGGCAATCATCTATGCCCTCAATAAATTCAGGCATTATATCATTGGTTATCATATATTCATCCACACTGATCATGCAGCAATCCGGTATCTCATGAACAAAAGCTCAATAGTCGGGAGACTGGCAAGATGGTTATTGCTGATGCAGGAATTTGGAATTACAATTGTGGACAAGCTAGGTAAAGCCAACGTGGTTGCTAATTTCCTTTCTAGAATTCAAAGGCAAGATGAGTCTACACTTATTGAAGACTCCTTTCCTGATGAGCACCTATTTTCAATCAAGGTTATTCACCCATGGTATGCCAATATAGCAAATTATCTGGCTGCAGGAAGAACTCCTCAATTCTCCCCTAAGGAAAAGAGATTATTGGTAGAGAAAAGCTTTAACTTTTCTTGGATTGCAGATTGCATGTTTTATACAGGGCCAAATCAAGTTATGAGGAGATGTGTAGAAGAGGAGGACACTCATGATATACTGCATGCAAGCCATGATGAGCCGTGTGGTGGACATTTTGTTGCCAAAAGAACAACAATGAAAATTTTAAATACTGGCTACTATTGGCCAACTCTACATAGAGATGCAGCCAAATATACCAGGAGATGTGATAGATGCCAAAGGATGGGAAGACCAACTTGATTTGATGAGATGCCTCTATTTCCACAAGTTGTCGTTACACCCTTCGGCAAATGGGAACTGGGTTTTGTAGGACCAATTGATCCACCTTCCAATGGTAAGTCCTACATCCTTGTATGCACAAATTATGTGACAAAATGGGTAGAGGCTAAACCTATGAAACATGCTAGGGATAATAAAGTAGCTAAATTCCTCTATGAGGAAATATTCACTAGGTTTGGTGTCCCTAGGGAAATAGTGACAGATCAAGGAGCACAGTTCACTTCTACACTTATCACAGCCTTAGTAAATGAATACAATATATGGCACACGAAATCAACTCCTTATCACCCCCAGGCCAATGGCTAGGTTGAGGTCACCAATAGGGACATAGAGGCCATTTTGACTAAAACTGTAGATTTGCATAGGAAGGACTGGGCCGCAAGGTTACCAGAAGCTATATGGCCCTACCGTACTACCTGGAAGACTACTACAGGATATACACCTTTTGAAATGATGTATGGTAAAACAACTGTGATGCCAATAGAATTCGAGCATAAGACTCTAAGAACAACATTAGAGATGGACATGGATTTAACAAAGGCACAAAAGGACAGAGTCATGCAGCTCAATGCTCTGGATGAGCTCTGAAAGACTGCCCTGTAGCACACTGAGATGATACAACATTAGAGAATAAGATGGCATGATAAATAAATCAAGGAAAATAAATTCAAAGTAGGAGATTGGGCTCTGCTTTATGACTCACGATATAAGGACAGTCCAGGAAAACTATAAACCAGATAGTTGGGTCCATATGAGATAGAGGAGGTATTCACCAATGGTGTTGTTCAATTAAGGACCATTGATGAGGTCCGATTCAAGGTACTAGTCAATGGGCATCGCCTAAAGCTCTATTCTAAACCCATTGACAAGGAAACATTTTTGAGACAGTTCGAAATTGAGCAGGATAGCAGTGATCCTGTAGCCAAAGGAATTGATCCTAGGCTCAAATTCTTGGGCCATGTATAAAAGTGCATACCAAATCATAATAAAGGGGTTATCTAATAAGATCCCCATTCCATTCATTCACTTCATCCACAATCCATCTTCACTCTCTCTCTTCCACACCATCCATTTGTCATTTCCCATATCATCCATGTTTCTCCATGTCACATATTGCAATGAAGAAGGAGGCCAAATTAGATAATTACAGTGATTCTCTCCAAGTACGCTCCACTTCATTTTAAGATTGCTTCAGTTACTTTATTTATTGCATTTAATTTAGTATTAATTAGCGCAAACAATTTTCTATATGGTTTCCATTTCCTTCAGCTATTCGCACGATTGAGCACATTTTTTTAATTACTTCACCACGTCCTTATTATCGCCACCATAAGCTTCTCCCATCAGTTGTCAAGAACCCTCAATATATGAAACCTATAATTATTAATCAAGCAGTCTTTCCTTCCTGTAATAATGAACCTAAAGGTATTCTGATTATCCATGATTACTCTCTCCCTAAAACAAGATTGCATGATCACATTGTCTTCCCTATTTTTCCGTCACTTTTGAAAAGAGGTTCAAAAGTTTTGGTTGAGGGGAGGGGTAGAGTGCTGTAGAATTGCAGAAGGGTTCATTAATTGGGTTACAGGAAGTTTGGTTGGAAAAGCCAGGAGAGCATTGGTTAATGTGTTTAATTACAAAAAACCAAGGAAATGGGAGGTCAACCGATTCGGCATGAGCCTACAGACCATAGCATCCTATTGCAGGATGTGCTGCATGTGCCACTATTCAGACAATATGGGTGGCTCAATTACTTCCTGAAGCTCAGAACTTTTAATACAGACATTGCAAAGGAATTCACAAGGACATTTCATGATGGGGAAGCAAAAGTTAGAGGCATAACAGTCAATGCGTCAATTGATAGAATTGTTGAGGTAATGGGATTACCTCAAGTCAAAGAACTGCATACTCCCAATACCTTGTATGCAGCAACCAGAAGGGCAGAGAGGTACATGAGGAATGCCAGAACAAAGAAGGAGAATTGGTTGCCCTTGGCTATGCAGCTTCCTATTCTCCTATGGCCATTATTGGCTATATAGGGGGATAACAACACTTATAATAGAAGTTCTGAAGATAATAGATGGTAAAGGCTGGAGGCAATGTGAGCTCACTTTTGGATTTTCCCGAATGGCGAATGCGGATAGCAACTGAGTGCAAATTTGAGAGAGTTTTCCAGAAGAAGGAATGCTAGACTTGCTAAAGGGTCAAGCAAGTAGTTGGTTGAGGGGAGTGATGAGCCAAGTTTTTGGCACATTTTGATCATACTTTTATAAATACTTTGCTATTTTTATTATACTAAAACAAACATTCAATCTGTTTATGGGATAAGATATAAACCTTTTTATGACTTAAATATGATGAGTATATTGTGATAAGAAGTCCCATGATTATTACCTTTAATGTTTTATTAGTCTGATAAATACTTTATGGCTTTTTATGATCATAAACCTTCCTGCAACCTCCACTACCAAAACTTCTTGCAGCCATATCTGAAACAATGTTTGCCTTAGTTTAATACTTAATGAATGAATGAATAAAGTAATGGATTGTCTTAAAGGATGAACGTGTTGAGCTAACCTTCTTCCTCAGGAAAAGATGGTGAGATATTTTGTAGGTACCACGATTGAAGGAAGGGAATTCAATTTCCACTTGAAGAATTGAAGACCAAATCCATAAAGACTGGTTCAACAGCAAAAGATGAGGAGACAATTTCAACTCATTCACCATGCAGGGAGAGTGTTCCAGAAATCTAGGCAAGGCGTCTTGGTGGTGCATGAATCCAGGATGATGGCACTTTAAGACTGCTAAACCAATTTGACTTAGTTCTTACATTGTCATTCACCTCTTTACTTAAGTTGGTTAAATGTAATAAATGCCTCCTATTTTATAAGGGAAGGTTGGTTAGTAGTTAGGATCAGTTTTCAATAAATAGCCCATTCTCCTTCAGAGAAGGGGTTGGCTAAGAAAATCGCTATTGTAACACACTTTCAGTCTTAGAAATTTAACCAAGTGATTGTGCCATGTACTTGTGTACATTGAATCAATAAAGCTTATGAAGTTTTTCACCTAATCTATTGTCTACTTTTGGCACTACCTAAGGGGGACCACTTAGGGAACTATCCATAACATTATTCTGCAAGTTAGAATAGCTACATTTCCTTTCATAGAAGTTAATGTGACTGTTCTTGCAGCTGGCAGAAACACAGAGCTGTCAACTATTCCTACAGCCACTAGGAGCATAATAGGTTATCTTTCGAGTTTTTCATTTCCAAGCAAAGTTAAACAGTAAAGTTGTTTGCAGTACTTAAATCCCAGTATAAGGCATTTTAGGAATCATGCATGTCTGGAAGCGTGATTAGTGCATATCTTGTGCTGTCCCATTTCAAGTTTACGTCCCTAGGTTGATGATTAAATAAGGTTCTTTAGTAGTTCATGACTGCCAGTTGTGATGTTCAATCCCTGAGTAGAAGAATTCATGTTCCTAGTTATTGAGCTGATTAAAGAACACTACATTTTTTGTGTCGTTGCCGGGGATGGTGTCAAACTAAGAACATATTACAGGTATGCTAGTAAAGAGTTTAAGATTTCATTCTTAGTACTTTTAGTTTAGAATTCTGCATTCTAGCATCTCCATAGTTAGTTTACTTTTGCTGTATGCATAGAAAAAGAGACCAATTTGGAAGATTCCTTCTTGGGAGCATAGATATTTAAGAGATTGAACTGAACCTATTCCAAGATGACTCATATTTGGATGTTGGCCAAGACTTAGTTACTTCATCTTCTTCCTCTGAACTAAGCTTTAACCTATCCAAAGGAACATAATCAAATAATCCACTTGCTCTTGTAGTTCATCAACCAAGAGCTAATCCAATAATACAACCAAGAATGGCAAATCCTATTTTTCTATTTCCAATTCCTGACCTACATGACAATAATAACCTCAAGAACATCCCTGCCTCCTTACTGCCAAAGTTCTATGGAATTATCACTGAGGACCCTCATACCTTCTTGTTTGAATTTAAAATCCTTTGTAGAAGCTATGACTATACAACCTCAACACACAAGCTGAAATTGTTTCCCTCTACTCTAAAGGAGGCAGCCTTGAGATGGTTCATGGGATTGGGAAGCAATGTAGCTAACAGTTGGGATCAAATGAAGACTCTTTTCTTGAGTAAATATAAAGAGTATTGTAGAGGAAATGATCTGAGAGGAGATGACATCTTCAAAATGTCACAAAAGGAGGACGAAACTTTGGATGATTATGTGTCAAGATTCTTGTTTAGTGTGCAAAAGAATACTCATCATGAGCTAAATGAGGAATCTCAAAAACTTCTCTTCTTAAGGGGAGTCAATGATACTTGCATGTAGGCCCTTAACCTCATGGCAGGAGGTGATGTCACCCAAAGTGATTGGGATGATATCAAGAAAATTTGTCTCAATTACTCCAGAGCAGCTGTAAAGAAGGGAAGGGGGTTTAGACCTTCTTCTATAAAAGGAAGTGGCTCTGGAATATCTAAAGGGGAGATTACCAATCTCTTGTTCCACTTCAAGTAGGATATCATCAATGATGTAGCTACTCAACTGGATACTATGCAAGCTAGAAGGAAGAAAGAGGAAGCTGAGGCAATGTTAGCTGAATATTGCCCCCACTGCCAACAAAGAAAGAAAGACTGCCGATGAAAAGCAGTGGCCAATTTGGAGGTACAACATCTCCCTACTGAGTTCAAAACCATTGAATCAGAGGAAGTGTTCTTTGTTGCTCAGCGCAGGCCATGGGCCCCAAGATAAGGTATGCCTCAGGACCCTTTGCAAAATTTTGGTTCATATAATAGTTAATGGAAAAACCAGTACCCTCCAAACTATGGGCCATACTCCCAACCTCAGTGGAATAACCCTTGGCCAAATGCCCAGCAAAACCATTGGCAATCCTCACATGGGAATTGGCAATCACCACAACAAAATCAGTGGCAGCCTCCACAAGGGAATTGGCAGCAATCTAACCAATGGAGAGGAGGCCAGCAATGGTCAAATCCACCCACTGGTTTCCTACAACAACCGCTACAAAAATCCATTATGCCACCTCCTGCAGATAATCAAATTCAGAATCCAAAGCTAACCCAACTACCTGCTCAGGCAGCGCCCAATCCAAATAACCAGCAACTGCAACAGCAGTAGCAAGTCTATTTTGTTAATCCTAATCATCAACCTGCCTATGCTCTTAACCTGAATAATATCAATTTACCTTTAGGAACTGTGTTGCCCACACCATCTCCTCCCATAATCTCAGAATTTCCGTCTGAGGAGATTGACCAAGAAGAAGACACCAATGACCAAGCCCAACCAAATGAGCCAGTTCAGATTCCATCATTACCTAAGGCATCTGATAAAGTGTCCCCTCCTTTCTCACAAAGGTTGGAAGGTGAAAATGTAAAAAACAAGAGGAACCTACCTTTGACATCCTTGACCAGCTAAAGGATATATGTGTGAAAATTCCCTTGTTCCAAGCAATCAAAGAAGTACCTATCTATAGCAAGGCCATCAAGGAGGCATGTTTGAAGAAACCAGGGAGGAAAAAGAAAGATCGTCAAACTATCCATCTCATAGGCCAACTCTGTGACTTAATGCTAGGGAAGCTTAGCATCCGAAAATATTTAGATCCAGGAAGCCCTGTTGTGGAGATCAATATTAATGGGTTGCAAATTAAGAATGCTTTAGTAGATCTTGGTGCAACTATCAATGTCATGACAAAGGACTTGGTTGTAAAACTTAATATTTTAGACCTAAGGGCTACACCTACAATATTACAGCTTGTTGATAGCTCGACTATCAAACCTTATGGGGCAGTTGAAGACCTCGTAGTCACCTTGGATTCTTTGGAGTACCCTGCTGACTTTATGGTCTTATCTCCAAAGGCATTGTTGGGGGGATACCCTGTCATACTAGGAAAGCCTTGGTTGGCTACTGTTGATGCTTATATTGGTTGTAGGTTGGGTAACATGACAATATTTGATGGATATAGCACAAAGAAGCTTACCCTCTATTCTCCAGCCCTGCCCCAACTTGAGTCTGGAGAGGTTGTTTGGCCAAATTTGGGAGAAGAGGAGGAAGTGAACTCCGTGGCCAAGTTAATGATGATTACCAGAGAGCCTTTCTTTGCACAACAATAAGAAGAAGGTATACTGTCCAAGAGGGAAGAAGGAAGATAGGGAGTGGTAGAGTCAAAGATTCTTGAACTTAAGAATTCCATGGAACAAATACAATTGGAAATATATGATAAGGAAAAGGAAAAATCAACCCTTATCTAAAAAGGTAGACAAGTCTTGTAAAGAACATATAATGACATGTATGCCTATATAAATTTTTATCTACAATCCTAAACTTTTATGACTTTCTTGTATATATGTTATACTTTTATGGACATATAATGATGTATGCCTATATGGCTTTTTAGTTAATATATTTTTTTACCAATGTTGTCCATATTTGGATTATAAATTATTAATTGAATAATGAACTGATGAAACTATAAATGATTAATGTTATTCATATTAACACTATAATTTAATAATTAAACAATTGAAGAAGGCTCTTTTTTACCATGTAATTGATGCAATCATCACAATTAATCATTCATAATTTTCCTCAAATTTATTTATAAGGCATTTGGATGAGAGTTTGAAATATTCAAATGCCTTATAGAATCTATGAATTATTAAAGAAGAAAGTGATAGAGCAACTATAGTTTTTTAAAACAATGATGGTATTGATAAAGATCTAGTACAAAGGAGAAGTCTCTTTAGAAATATATACAATAATAAATATAAGTGCTATAAATTCATCATAAATAATGGTAGAAAAGAGAAGTAGATAAAGATTGGGAAAGTAGAGAGGGAAGGGGAGAGAGAAGTAGATAGAGGGGTGAAGTTGGGAAGGAGGCTCCAGATGTAGGTAGAAAGAGAGGTGGCATGGGTTAAGGGAAAGGTAGGTAGAGAGGGAGAGGGTGAGTGGAGATAGAGATAGGGAGGGAGAAGGAGGGAGGTGTAGGAAGAGAGGTAAGGGTGTGTGTGAGGGAGAGAGGGAAGAAGGGAGATAGGGGGTGGTAGGGTGAGAGGGATAGAAGGACCCAAAATAGACTTAGTTGGAGGGGGAGATGTGATGGTGTATTTTGGGACATAGGCACCCAAATTGGATTTATAGCTTCAAGGAGGGATATAGATAATGTTTTTGGATAGGAATAGGGATAATATTTTTGAGTTGGTATAATGGAGGGAGATGGTGAAAAATGGTTTGGAAGAATGATAACACATAATGTATTGACGTAAGAGATTCTTCCTTCTCTTGAGAAGTTGAAATGGAAAAGGAATATGAAGAAGTAGACTAAAGCAAATGAGATAGAAGTGTATTGACTGAAGAGATTCTTCCCACTCTTGAGAAGTTGAGGAAGGTGCATGTGCAATATGTGCAATGGGAAAATGGAAATATAGAAGTGGATAAAGTCAAGGGGTTTTGTATTGCATATGAATTTGTGCAAGTAAAGAATGTGAGAGATGATGCTATAAGTGGAGTTGAACAAATGAACTCAAAGATTCTTGAACTTAAGAATTCCCTGGAACAAATACAATTGGAAATAGATGAAAAGGAAAAGGAAAAATTAGATCTAAGTGAAAAAAAAGAGAATCAGTTGGGTGGAGACTAGAAAGGATTATCTAAAAAGGTATACAAGTCTTGTAAAGAACTTGTTAAAAGAAACATCTACTTTCTCTAATCGTAAAGACACTCTCAAAGTTGAGAAAAAAGTGGCTACAAAGCTACATAAAAAGTATTCAATACATTGAAAACTCTATCCAAGAAATGGATGTTTCTATCATAAGGGTTGATGAGGGAGCAACTAATCTAAAGATTCTAGTAAAAGATATGAAAAAAATGTTAGAAGATCATGACAATGAATAGTAGGGGGTGTTAATAGGAAAGAGAAATGGAGATGAGGAAAAAAAAATTGTTGTATCTTTTCCTCACTCTCTCTACCTCCCCCTTCCTCTATTCCTTCAACCTTACCTCTCTCTACCTACCTCTCCATTTCTCCCTTATTTTAGGCTAATAAGCATCTAAGAATGAAGACAATGGTATACTAAATGCCAAATACAACAATCTCTTATTACATAAGCCACAATCTCTCCTTCCCTCTTTCTCTCCCTCTTTCTATCCTTCCCACCCTACCACTTCCTATCTCCCTCCTTCCCTCTCTCTCTCCCTCTCAAGTCTCTCTCTCTCACTATCCATCTCCCTCTCAATTATTTCTCTCTCCCTCTCAGGTCTCACTATCTCTCACTCTCCATCTTCATCTTAGGTCTTTCTGTCTCTCACTCTCCATCTTCCTCTTAGGTCTCTCTCTCTCTATCTATCTATCTCTCTCAGGTCTCTCTCTCTGGTCTCTCCCACTCCCTCTCTCTTAGGTCCTTTGGGATTTAAAACCGCTACTTCAATACCATGTGATAGAATTATGACTAGAGAATCTATTTAATGAATATCCAACCATACAACCAATTACACAAACACTCATCTATAGTAGAATTGGATGGCATAATAAATTAATAAAAATATGAATTATTAATTCATATAATTGCATTTACTATCTTGCCTTAATGGCTTACAACATGAGACCTCAACCTTTAATGAATCACATACACAACCACTATATAGAACATAATCTTTTGAGTTGATATGTGATATAATACTCTTCACAATGTGCTAATAAACTTAACCAATATTAACAAAAAAATATCTTTTGGAGCTATTAAAAAATCGCCTTTGAGTGATGACCAATGATATTTATATAGAGAGTGAATCCATTTCTTATTTAGACTATAAAGAACTTATGAGGGTGATCCTTGAGACCTTAATACATAACAAAAAATAGAATAATAATTTCACTACCATACCTTAATGGTAATCAAGAATAATAATAATTTCTAAATAGGGTGTATCATTTTATCCCCTGTCAATTATATCCTTATAAAAAAAAAATTGTTCCATACACACCAAGAATATAATGAAGTCCACCTTCAAATTTATAAAAAATATTTAGTACAATAGAAATGGCATTTCACTTCTTCATCTGATTCGAACAAAAAAATGCTCACATTATTTGTACTGTTGGAAAACACACTATCCCTTGTCAATTATTTCCTTATGAAAAATGCTCACATTATTTCCAATGTTGGAAAACACACTATCTCCTATCAATTATTTCCTTATGAAAGATGCTCACATTATTGGAGTGTTGGAAAACACACTATCCCTTTTCAAATATTTCCTTATGAAAAGTTTTTGATTTGTACACACCAACAATGTAATGAAGTCCGCCTTAGAATTTTAGAACAACTATTTGGTACAGTAAAACTAGCATTTCACTTTCTTCATTTGATTGAAACAAAAAAATGCTCACATTATTTGGAGTGTTGGAAAACACATTATCCCTTATCAATTATTTCCTTATGAAAAATTTTCACATTATTTCCAATGTTGGAAAACACATTGTCCCCTGTCATTTATTTCCTTATGAAAATATTTTTGTTTCATACGCACCAAGAATGTAATGAAGTCCACCTTAAAATTTTAGAACAACTCTTTGCGCAAAGAAATGGCATTTCACTTCTTCATCTACTGGAACAAAAGATAATCGAC
>VDFB02000003.1:344609649-344849187 GCA_007258455.2 Sequoia sempervirens | reverse complement strand
GTGATATTTCACACCCTCAAAATTGCTATCAATGGGAGTTTTCGTTCCCAAAGACAATCTAATTATCTATAGACCACTTGGCTCCACAAATACTCAAGAAGAATTCACCAATCAACAATTCATCAAATCTGGATATCCAAATGGTGAGACCTCAAGGTCTATTTATGCATTCCCTCTAGAGGTTGGCCTCAATAAAATAATATTATCCTTTGACTTTCTAGAAGATTCCAGTATATTATAATCTTATTTGCACTTTATGAAATATTAAAATATTATATTATTAAAAAGTGCATCTCAACATCAAATTATAAAATAAGGTTTCCAAAAATAGAAATAATGATGAAATATAATGGAAAACCTTACTCCAATCAAAAACTGAGCCAAGTAATCACCAAGTGACTGCAAAATTACTCTCTCACCATGCCTCATTAGCCTATGAGAGCCGTTAATAGGCTAATCCTGCTGATCTATCGATTGCCAACTAGAAGGGGACATTACAGTCCGCCCCTCCTAAAATTTCTTGTCCCCAAGCAATCTAAATTCAAGATGCTGCAAGATCTCCTCACTCTCCCATGTCGCATCCTCAATTGATAGGTCCTTCCACTTGATCAAGTATTCGTTGATAACTCGTATCCGAGTAGTCTTCTCGTGAACATCCAATATAGCCTCCGGCACCAAAATCAGTTTTCCTTCATCATTCAATGGTGGTAATGTCATGGAGGGAACCACACGATGTCCCAACGCCCTCTTGAGGTGAGATACATGGAATATATTATGCACGCTACTGTTAGTAGGCAATTCCAGCTCATAATCCACTTCTCCTACCCTTCTGATAATCCTGAAAGGGCCATAGTAATGTGGCTTAAGCTTTTCAGCTCCGCTCCTCTTAAGAGTGGACTGTCTATAAGGCTGCAACATCAAGTACACCATATCACCCACCTCGAAGGAGCGCTCAACCCTCTTCTGATCTGCATACTGCTTTTGTTGGTTTTGTGCCTTTTGAATATTTTCCCGTAAAGCCCTCATAATGTCCTGATTATCCTGTAAGAGTTCACCAGCACTAGGCACACGACTGTCACTCAACAAGAGGTCCAAGAAATTAGGTGCATCATGTCCATACAAGGCCATGAATGGTGTCATTTGAATAGAGAGATGGTAAGTGGTATTGTAGCAATACTCACAAAGATATAGCCACTTGACCCACCCCTTCTGTTGTCCTGCGATGTAGTTTCTCAGATACCCTTCCACCCATTTATTTACTATTTCGGTCTATCCATCGATTTGTGGGTGGTAACTAGTGCTCGGAGAGAGTTCTGTCCCACATAGCCTGAATAGCTCCTGCCAAAAGTGGCTCATGAATCGACTATCTCTATCACTAACAATGTTCTGAGGTATCCCATGCAGTCTGAAAACCTCCTGGAAGAACAACTCTACTACCTGAATGGCTGTATATGTAGATGTGATCGGATAAAAGTGAGCAAATTTAGTCAAACAATCTACAACCACATAGATACAATCTTGCCCCTGGGCTTTCCGCAAGCCAGTGATGAATTCCATCGACAAACACTCCCACTTCCTATCAGGAATTGGAAGTGGCTGAAGTAAGCCTGCAGGGTATGTGTGCTCCTGCTTATTTTGCTAACAAATAGGACATTCTCTAACATACTGCAATACATCTAATTTAAGGCCTTTCCATGTAAACCTCTCTCGCACCTTTTTATAAGTTTTGAAAAAGTTGGGATGTCCTGCCATAGATGCATCGTGGAAGGCCCTCAAAATGGTGATTTTCATTCCCGATCCTGGAATCAAATAGATCCTCCCCTTGTAAATGATAAGTTCATTTACAACTATGTACCTATCATCCTGAACTGATCCATCAACAATCCCTGTAGCCCAACTGTCCTTAACATATTCTGCCACAATCAGGTGCCTCCAATCCTCTGCAATCCCAGTCATAGAGCTTAAGTGGGGACATCGGGATAAAGCATTGGCCACAATATTCTGTGTTCCCTTAACAAAGGAAATATCAAAGTCATATGATTGTAGCTGTGATCCTAAGAATTTTACCCTGCTCTAACGTGCAAAATAACTTAAAAATGCAAGTGATAAAAGACTAAGGACACTTCAAGATTAGCCTAAAGAGTGATAAAACAAGAAAGAAAATGGACAAAACAAGATACAAATGATTTCACCTTCCTTGTTGTTGACGACTCCTTGATTGGCCTTTGCTTGGGATGATTTTGTGTGCTCCTTAGATGGTTTCTTGAGTGCCTAAATGCAAGATTGTATGTGCAAGATGATTAGAATGGATAGCTAGGTGATGGTAAGTGATTGAGAATACAAATTGGCAGCATGTAGTTATCAAATGGCTAAGTGTTTGAGAATGCAAATTGGTAGCATAAGGTTGCTCAAATCCAAAGTGTTGAAAATGCCCTTGAGGAGGGGGTATTTATAGGAGAATTTGAATTCTCTAGAGAATTCAACGGTCAAGATGCATCCAACAAGGCCAAGATGAAGGGCTATGGTGGGTTGAGAACCCACTCTCTACATCTTGACATGTGGATGGTGAAGTGGCCAAGAGAAGATGAAGTGTAAGTGAGGTGTCAAAAGGTACATGAGGTGGAGGAAGGACAAGCACCTTGGGGAGTGAGGAGATTTCTCAAAAATGGATTCCTTGTCCCCAAGTGGGAGTGAAAGGGGACATTTGAGGAATTTTGGAATTCCTCAAAAATCTACATGGGAAAAGGAAAGGTGGTTGGATATAAATGTGAATTAAAAATTCACATTCCTAGGAGGATCTAAGGATAAAGGGTGGGACTTGGTCACATGTGGAGAATGTGACAAATCCAAGGTTCTAGAAGCCTTAGAAGGATAGAATGTGAATTAAAAATTCACATAAAGGAGGGAATCTAGGATAAAAAAGGAATTAAAAATTCCTTGGGGGAAGAGTTGACAAGGTACTGATTAAGATTAATTAATCAGTAATTAGAAGATAAATGAGATTAAGAGCCAACTTGCAAAAGTTGGAGGGTGTGACACATCCTAATCAAGGATTAGGCATGTGCACATCCCTAATGAAGAAATTAGGAGATGGATTAGGATTAGATGACATGTGAGGAATTAAATAAATGTAATATTTATTTAATTTGATGAAAAGGGATTAAAGAGGGTAAGGTATTTAATTAATAAATACCTTAGGGATTTGGCAGAATTAAAGATATTAATTAAATAATAGTAATATTACTTAATTAACTCGGATAAGAGGATGTTTAGATGAAAAGTGATAAATTTGGATAAATTAAATGTCCAAATTTGGATGTCTACAGTAGCTTACTCACCCATTTTTGCTGACGATCATTAAGATCCTGTTGCCCTAGGAAGTGCCTCAAGTTGTTGTGGTCTGTCTTAACCACAAATTTGCTGCCCACCAAATATTGTCTAAATTTGGCCAATGCATGCATAATGGCCAACATCTCCTTATCATATATGCTATATCCCCTCTCTGGACCACAAAGCTTTTGACTCTCAAAAGCAATTAGATGTTTGTCCTGCATAAGGACTGCACCAATTCCCTCACCTGAAGCATCACATTGTAGCTCAAAAGGTTTAGAAAAATCTCGCAAAGCAAGCACCGGGCATGTAGTCATGATTAGTTCAAACATCTCAAAGAAATCCTATGCCTCTGGAGTCCAAACGAAATCCCCTTTCTTGGTCAAGTCTGTGAGTGGTGCGGCATGGTGTGAGTATCCATTAACAAATCTACGGTAGAATCCACACAACCCCAAAAATCCTCTGAGCTGAGTAAGATTCACTGGTGTAGGCCATTCAACAATCACCTTAATCTTTTCAGGATCCATACGTACTCCCTCAGAACTGATGATGTGACCAAGATATAGTAACTCTGTCATCCCTAAGTCACATTTAGACTCCTTTGCATACAAGGATTCTTTCCCCAAAATGCCCAACACTATGTCAAGATGTGTTATATGATCATCCCATGTTTTACTGTATACCAAAATATCATCAAAGAATACCAGTACATACCTCCTCAACTGTGAATGGAAGACCCAGTTCATTGTATACTAAAATGTTGCTAGGGCATTGGTTAATCCAAAGGGCATAACCACAAACTCAAAATGCCCACAATGGCACCTAAATGTTGTCTTCTCAATGTCCTATTCCCTAACCTGAATCTGATGATAGCCAGACCTCAGATCAATTTTGGAAAAGAAATGTGCACCATGTAACTCATCTATTAACTCATCAATTCTAGGGATGGGATATCTGTTCTTTATTGTTCGCTTATTCAAGAGTCTGTAATCAATACACATCCGCAATGTACCATCTTTTTTCTTAACCAACACTATTGAAGATGCAAAAGGAGACTTACTTGGTCTAATATGTCCCATGGCCAACAACTCATTAATTGTCTTTTCAATTTCATCCTTGAGTCACTTGGGATGTTTGTATGGAGTGAGTATGACAGGCTTGGCACCCTCCTCTAACTCGATGATATGCTCAATCCCTCAATCTAGAGGTCTACCTGGAGGAATCTCACTAAACACCTTTGTATGCTTAACCCTTAACTCCTAGATATCAGGATGGTACTCTGGTTTCTGTTGTTCCCCTTGTGTAGGCATAAACACACATTCTTCTGCCCATTCTACCATATCATGTCTTACTAGCCTTGTCATTCTCCTGAAAGAGATCATCCTGAAACTAGAGTCTTGAATTTCCTTAAGAACATGAGTCTTCCCATCAACCTGGAAAGACATCTCCATCTCTCTAAGATCAAGGGTGAATTTCCCAATATCATGTAACCATCTCATGCCAAGAACCATGTCAGTATCACCCATGTTCACCACATAGAAGTTCATCTTGAACTCATAATTGTTCAATCAAATGGGCAAGTCTAAAATTCTCTTCTCACATTTGAGGGTATAGCCATCTGCAACCTTGACCCTTATCCCCTCAAATTCCTCTGTCCTGATGCCTCTCCTATCAACCAAATGAGCATCAATGAAGTTGTGAGTTGCCCCTGTATCAAGAAGAGTGATTATCTTTTTCCTTGCTAGGACCCCACGCATCCTAAATGAACCCTCTTGTTGGATGCTAGTGATGTGTGCATCATGTTTCCTTGTTGCCCCTTCATGTTCCTCTTCACTTTTATACCTTTCTTCCTCCTGCTCTGCTCCTGAGTCTTCAGAATCAGATTGTTGGTCTGATTTTTTTGATTCAGAGTCTTCATAATATGCCCACATTACTCTATTAGCCTTTGCCTTTGGTCTCAAGGGACAATCATGATTGGCATCATAAGGCCCATTATAATAGAAACACAACTTCTTCTTCCTTAATTCATTGAGTGTGTCACGATCCAAGGGTGTTGCTAATTTTCCCTTGAAATCTGGTTTGTTCTTCTTCTTAGAGAAAGATTTATCATCTTGATACAAAGAAGATCCCTTTGATACAAACTTATTCTGTGGTATTGACAGTTCCATACTCCTAGCCTTCCTCATAGCCTCTTGAAGGGTAGGAGGATCAAAGGCTTTAATCCATCCTCTCATAGGCTCCATTAATCCTTCAATAAATAGCACCACCAACCGTCTCTCTAAGATGTTAGGAACCATCACCGCCAAGCTTTGAAAGTCCCCAATGTAGTTCTCCAAACTTCCAACTTACTTGAGTTGGGCCAAATCCCTGAAGAATGATTCTAGATCCTTCCTATCAAAACGTTCCACAAGTCTGTCCACAAACTCCTGATAGGATGTAATCTGATTATGCTGTAGTGTTACCAATCCATGATACCACCATTCGTGTGCTGCTCCTTCCAGGTGCAAAGTGGCGAACTTGATGGCTTCTTCTTCTGTCATGGGTCGAAGAGCCAAGAAGGTATCCAACTTATGAATCCATGACTATGCAGTAATCTTGCCACTACCATCAAACATGGACAATGTGATCTTATTGGTAGCTTGCTTAAGGTCCTTATTCTGATTCTGAGGTCTCCTCTCCTGTCGAGACCTGTAGTAGTCCATCCTTGTTTGTAGAAAATGATCAAAATGCATAAGCTCTTGAGCTTCTGGTGTCAATAGTTGCCATTCATCATGAGCAGCCATGTATGCATCAACAAAGGTAGGCTCCTCAACATCTTCAACATTCTCTTCCACTGCACATTCTTCTCTCAAGAAAGTGGGTCGTGTAGGACTATCTGCAGTGCAAGAAGATGCTCTTTGTACTCTCCTTGATCCCGCTACGCTTCTGTCATCTTCATGATCTTGGGGCTGCCTCCTAGGTAAGTTCAACTGCTGTAGAGTGTTTTCAAGCCACTGAAGTACCCCAGATACCTGCTGTTGACCTTCCCTTAGGCCCCTCAAGGTGTCAAGTACCTCCCTATCACCATCTCTTCCATTTCTAGGAGGACTTCCCTCTCTTCTTTCCTCCATAGATCCTCCAATCTCTTTGTCCCTTGCTGCCATAGCTACTGATAAGGTGTCTTGTGTCTGCTTCCTTTCTTCTCTAGCTGTATATCTCTTGGTCCTGTCACTTTGTTGCATAAATGAAGACAATTTCTGACCCAAAGGATGGCAGGAAACCGCTCTGATACCACTGTAATGAGCCTAGCTCAAAACTAACTAGAATTTTCCCTAATTGGTTGATTGTAATTTCGTCAAACAGTTTATATGCAACCTTGTAACTTGTTGATGTAGTGTTTCAGTTGAAGTAGGTTGATAGTAACGAATGCTATCACTGATTTAAATACCCTTATAATGCCTACAATCTGACCTTCATGCAAATATGCAATTCTTTTTGGATTTTTCATGCAAATATATGGAAACTAGGTATGCAAAGACTAGCTACAGCAAATAGACATTTTTACAAACATTTGCCATGCATCATTTCATTTATAAGTTTATTTGAAAAAGTATCTATCAGCTACTTATATGTCCATTACTATGAATACTTTCAATACAAAGCTAATGACAAATAGCCAAGACTCTTGGCTAATACATTTGAATTAATGCTTAAGTCTGAAGCAGATTGTCACCTACAGCCGTACCCCTATTATGCAAATAAATGGCATACAATAAGCATGAAACAAACAAAAAGAACCTGGTTTGAAGTTGCCTTGCTTCACCAATGAAGAAGCAAGGAGAATTCTGGAAGTTGAAGACCACATGCAGCTGATATGAATTTTTGAAGAAGTTGCCCCTGTTCTGATTGGAAATGTGAAATAAAATAATCCGCTAACCCTCCAAGCCTCCAATAACTTCTAATATGATTAGCATAACCTTGGAAATGAGGCGCACCAATCTCCAAGAGGAATTGACCTGGTTATGAGCTTGGATGAATGAAAAATGCTCCTCC
This sequence comes from Sequoia sempervirens, assembly GCA_007258455.2. NCBI lineage: Eukaryota > Viridiplantae > Streptophyta > Pinopsida > Cupressales > Cupressaceae > Sequoia > Sequoia sempervirens. The sequence continues at coordinate 344,841,825 of VDFB02000003.1, read as the reverse complement.
AAAGGCATCCCTATTTACTTCAGACTTGGCTTCAGATTTTCCCAATGTAGATCTGACCTTTCCCTTCAAAGATTCAATGCCACAAGACACTAATCTTCAATGCTAGCCAACTCCTAAATCGAAGTCTTCAAAATTGGCCCTAGGCCACAAATTTCTGCCCTAATGAAGTGACTGAAGTATCACCTCCAATCTGCAATAATTTAGGTGATATTTCACACCCTCAAAATTGCTATCAATGGGAGTTTTTGTTCCCAAAGACAATCTGATTATCTACAGTCCACTTGGCTCCACAAATACTCAAGAAGAATTCACCAATCAACAATTCATCAAATCTGGATGTCCAAATGGTGAGACCTCAAGGCCTATTTATGCATTCCCTCTAGAGGTCGGCCTCAATAAAATAATATTATCCTTTGACTTTCTAGAAGATTCCAGTATATTATAATCTTATTTTCACTTTATGAAATATTAAAATATTATATTATTAAAAAGTGCATCTCAACATCAAATTATAAAATAAGGTTTCCAAAAATAGAAATAATGATGAAATATAATGGAAAACCTTACTTCAATAAAAAAATGAGCCAAGTAATCGCCAAGTGACTGCAAAATGACCCTCTCACCATGCCTCATTAGCCTACGAGAGCCGTTAATAGGCTAATCCTGCTGATCTGTCAATTGTCAACTAGAAGGGGACATTACACATACACACTTGCACCCTGTCACATATTATGATAAATATACACTCATTCACTTACATTTATTACACAAGGAGGGCATTTTATAGCACGCCATATGGTAGCATAGTTTGAGCATTTAAGTTTATGTATCTTATTTTGCATTTATTGCTCTAATTGTATTTGCTTGTGTTAATGGAATTAAGATATATTCTTCTACTTCAAGATACAATAATTAAATTTCCCTCCTTATTATATAAATCACAAATATGATATGGGCCCTTTATTGAAACCTTTTGAGAGTAAATAAGGCGATAAAAAATTACTAATATTTATAACTAAGAAGACCAATTATTGAGTCGTACAATTTGTGTAGATTGTTCAAGTCCACCTATGACACATCATGTTATTCAAACCAATTCAAGTGGTTCAGCCCACTCTTCAATAACATGTAATATTCTTTGATGATCATCACTATCTAGTCTCCACTTATGACATCCATGTGCACATGGAATCAGGTGAAGGGATAGGGTAGTAGCAATTACTAGGTGGCTATATTGATATACCTTGTTCCCAGATTGATAATCAATAAAATGAATCCCATGCTAAAAAAATTTGACTTGTTTGAGATATGTCCCTTGTACAACAACTAAAATTGTGGGAACCAACATTGCAAGGTAAGACATGACATTTACAAAGTCAATACGAGTAACAAAAATTTTAAAATATACATTCAATAGATAAATCATGTAAGAGCATCTATTTATTTAGTCAAACCTATAGGGAATGACATTCCATCACTTGTTTTTGATTTTGCTAGCTTCTTCCTCTCTCTTGTGCAATGCAATAGATAGATAATAACTAACACCTTCTATGTTTCCAGGCTCTGCTATGACTACAAAAACATCTTTTCACCAGATTTACATGGAAAATTTGTAAAAAAGAGAGTTTCACTAGATCATTTAAGTATATGTAAATTTAATTAAAAAAATTAGCCAAAAAAAAATTTAATAAATGATTAAGTTAAAAATTTAATAAATGATTAAGTTACAAATTTACACAAGCATGTATATGCATGATATAAATTTATATACATGTACATACATTTTCTAATCAGTCATGAAATATGGTCATAATCAATTGAAATCAAAGGAATTCCTTCAAAACCTTCATCTTCATCTTCATTGTATGTGTCACTAGCATCAAATGGCACCAGATTTTATCCATTGGCATATCTTTTTTGTTGGTTGTTGCATCATCATAGTTTTCTAAAATGTAATCATAACAAAAACATTAGTAATCCCTAGTGTGCAATGTCCATGAGAAACTATATGTACTCATGATAGAATGAAAAGATCTTTTTTTCTCTACCCTCTTGCATCCATGCATTGATCTTCTATCCACACCTACAAAAATTAATTTTTCATTAAAAATAATAATTAATATAAATATATTCAAACTAAAATAAACAAACTTGAATATACACATGTATATTTAAAAAATTAAATTAAAAAAAATACATACATGATATCTCCCAAAACACTCTATGTGGAATGACTCAGTTGGTTGTTGAAGATGTACTAATGCTTCTGACACCATTCAACAACATCATGTGCATTATTTATGCGATCTCCCTCATAATTTATTTCATGCATCCTTATAGCACATTTGATGCAAGCTCTTGTGCCATCATATTCACTCTTTCCATCCCCACTCTCAAAGAAGCTCCAAACATATGGTATGCTTTAATTTCCATGATATCTACATGTAGAGCATAAAATGGCCTTGAAAATTTGGATTGTGAAGCACATCCATCTGACCATACAAAATAATTTTCAATTTGTACACCCCTGATTGACAAATATTCAAAAACCTTCTTAAAGCAATGTTATACAAATAGTGTGGCATGCTCTTTGTCATCACTAATATACAAGTGATATGATTTCTTAATGACTCACGTGCCTTAGATGTACTATCAACACTATCCAAATCCACTTGTGCATGTCGATATCACACTTACACCATAATAGTAATCTACTTTGAAAAATACTATTTTGATTGAATCTCTTTTTGAAGTACAAAAGAGTAATTCTCTACAAAGTCAACTACTGATAACACTCTTCCAAGTGGGAAAGTATCTCTTGACATGTTTGAAACTTATGTGCTTAACACTTAGAAGAGAAAGAATGTTGTATGTATGGTTGTATCAATTTACATAAATTTTCCATAAATGTTCCAATAGGTATCTTCTCTTCTACATAATCTAGAACCTTGTTAATTCTTTGCCACTTTTGGTATGAGACTTGATGTACTTGTAAATCTTGCAATTTACCAACTTTGTCAGGTTGTATCTTCATCTACGAAAGGAATTTTATCTAAATTTCCACATGTTTCACAGACTCCTTTTGTGCAGCTTATTTGATTGGATGCATTATCATCATTTGATTTATCACATATGATGGATGCTATGAACTGACTTGATCGTGTAGGAGGTGCATTTTAAAAACCATCATTTTTTCTCTAATCTTTTGAAACACTTGATAGTAGAGATCAAATTCAATATTATAATGTAACAAGTTTCAAAAACCTTATTTTTCTTCACATAAAATGGCCTTAACCTTTCAAACATTATTTTCCCACTCTTTATATATGGATTTGAATTACAAATCAACATATACATCTCATGTTTTGTTATTGTAAGAGAAGGGGCCCAACCACATCAAGGCTCTAGGTCACGAAGAGGCAAGAGCAAAGGGATTCCATAACTTACCTCACTCTAAAGGGTATTTTTAGGCGAGGATCAAGAATGAAGAGCACTATGCAGTACTTTTGTCACTCCATGAACTAGAAACTCAAGTTGAGGCTAAACAAGACAATTTTTGGAGTCAATATTGCACCTTAGAGAACTCTTTATTTGAGGATGGAAATGTGGTTTTGGGACAACAGTGTGGTGTGTTGGTGTTCGTATGGCTAGAAAACACAAAGTACAGCAAAAACTATTGAAAAACCTATTGACACCTAGTTAGTTGATTTTGATAGAAAGAATAGAATAATGAAATACAAAAAATAAAGATGGAGATAATAAAGAAAGTAAATAAAAGCTAGGGTGATGAAGATTATCTCACAAAAGTGCGAGTTCTCCACCTAGCTCCATGCACATGTTCTCCTACACACAAACAAGAAGGGGGAAATTGTTGGGGTTGTATAGGGGCCTGCCTTAGTCAAACCCCCATTTTGGTGTTTCCACCTCCACAAACAACTAGAAATAAATGGAGTAGAATATGAGATAAAGAAAGTAGAAAGAAAGATTATTGAACACTACAAAACAATAATATGCTACTCTATCAAATCACAAAGAAGAGGAGTAAAGTGTTACTACCTCCACCCAAAAGGTCATTAGCCAATGGAGGGAGAATGTAAGATATGGACTTGGAAAATCCACCACATCTGCAGCGGTGATGAAGGGAGGTCTAACAAGACTCCAAGACCACACATCTATGGCTGCCTCATACTTGCATTGTGGAGTTGATGGAGTGTCAATGTTGTTGCAATGCTCACAATGAAGTGCTAGAATGCTACTTGAGAGTGTGAAGAAGTTGAATGAATTTTTAAGAGGATGTGAAAAGGGTATGTGCAGGATCATCATGAAAAAAATAGACCCTTAAGTGGCGAAAAATTCACAAAACTCAGAGTTAGACAACTTGACGTAAATATTTGAATAAGTTATTTATATTATTTCAAAAATATCTAAGAAAAAAATATGTAGCAAATGGAATTTAGTTTCAAAACTACGAGGTTTATTTTTTAAAAAAATCTATTTGGTGAAAATTTGAAATTTCAATGCAATAGCACTTAAATTTCAGGGAAAACATAATACGTAGGTGTTTGTCTAACCACCCTAACCATAATAAAATGATAATATTTTTTTATAATATTTTAGATATATGTAGAGGACTCATCTCCCAATGTGATGCATATTTTTTTGTAATTTTTTTCCAAGTAAATAATTAATTATGAATTTTTTATTACAACTTTTAAAAAATATTAAAAACTTGTATGTCTGACCACCTTAACTTGTCAAAACTTCATGAAATTAATTTTTTCGTAATCCTATAGTATGTGAATCATAGAATGTGATGCATATTTTGGATTCAAAAAATGTGATACCATTTGAAAACTAAAGATGTTTTTCAATCACCCTATCAATCAGGACTTTAGTCGTAATTCAAATAGAAAATGAATAATAATTATTTATTAAATTCAAAGTAAGCATAATTTATATTGGTGGAAAGCTGAAAATATCCTTTAAAAACCCTTTTTGTTTCATCAATTTTGGGTAAAAAAGTCTTCAGCCATATACCCTACACATACCCATCATATCACCACTTTTTGGCCCATCATGACTCTGCACATACCCAAAAATAAATTGAATGTGTATCAAGGATGGAATGAATACATGAAGAATATTTTTGAAGGTGGGATGAAAGGGAATAAGCCATTTTTGGGTTGGTTGGTCGAAGAGGAACATTAGAATTTGACCCCAATCAGGTGTGTAATGCCTCTGCCAACTTCAGATGCAAGAATTTGTTAGGGACAACAACGCGTTGTGCAAACATCCAGGCACCGTGCTCACATCCCCAAAAAATATTCTCTCGCCAACACACAATAAAATACCAAGTGGATGCAAGGTAGATGGATGATGTGAAATTTTTCCTTCAAATTTGATTTTCTAAGGTGAGGGTATGTGAAAGGGGAATTTTCTTAAGGGGTGCAAATTTTCTCCTATACATTTTTCCCTGAATTTAGCGAGCACGAGTACCGATGAGTGTTCATTAAAGTAGATCAAAGTGTTAGAAATGTATAGCTAAACCATTGAGGAAGCAGACCACAATCTAGTGAACTTGAGAGCATAGGGTAGGAAAAGGACTCCATAGGTACTCTCTCCTAAGGAGTTTAGAACAAAAGGACTCCATAGCTCCGTAGAACTATGAAGTTGCACAAGGTACACTGAAGGCCCTTAGACTAATGATGGAAAAATACCATAGGATGTAAGCATATCATAGGCTTGCAGACCTACAAGAATGCAACCCCAAATTTCTCTCTCATGAAGGAAGCCCATTCAATGGGAATTCTACAGAGTCGGAATAGAAAACTTGGCTCCATAGGAACACCTACAAAGCATTATGTTAATCCACAAATAAAACATGCCAAAGAATATAAAGCAACCACACAGGAAAATAGATTAACAGTCATGCAGATAGTCAACAAGTTGAAAGGCTTTCAAAGGGTCCCTTGGGAGCCCTTCAAAAGAAGAGGGTCCACTCAAGGGACACACTATTTGAAAGTGTAAAGGAGACATTTTTTTCTTAAATCAATTCATCATCAAGGAATCCTTTCGAAAAATGTTCACTTCATCAAGGAATTTGAAACAAAGAAAATGCCCCCTTGTGAGGGGAAGGTCGAGGCTTCTCTCGCAGGAAAAATTTGCTCCCTCCTTAAAGGAAATTTCTCAAGTTCTTTCTTTGCGAACCCATGATGAAGGAAACACATTTTTATTAGGTCCAGGTTCAAAATGGGATTTTTGAAAAAGCTTGCAAATATTTTGAGAAAATATTTGTTGGCAATGAATGCATCTTCTAAAAATTGAAGTTAAAATGGTAGCCTCCCTTAGGGTGGTGTGTGTTGAATGCACAAGCACACAACGTCCTAAGGAGAGAAAAGCGAAAATTGAAAAGGTGATGTTGTGGCCCATGGGACATAGTGAGATATCAACATGGTGATGTTTTCGCACACACAAGGGACAACACATAACTACCAAAACATCACAACTCAAGCAAAGAAGAGAGAAAGATAAGAAAAGTGTAAAAAAAAAACAATAACATCACAAACAAAGGGCACATGGGTGATCTAATATTTCAGGGTCAGAGTTGCTCATAAATATATATAATCATTGTAGTAGTATATAAATGAACTATCAACATCCCCCTACTATATTAGAATATGGGTGATCCCACAATACTAGTTTAGAATTTTTGGCCAAACTAGACACTGAACTAATTTTTTGTAACTATATCTTCACTTTCGGGCACCTATAGCAGCTAAACCGTGAGGAATTTGAAGATGATGCAAACTAGTGATTTGTGAAACTTTGACTATAGATTCTAAATATATTTTTTTCAAAAATTTTGGAATCATAATGCACTTTATTTTCCATCTCCTTCAAAAACTATTTTTTTCAGTAAACACCATTTTTAAGGAGTGATGTTCACCATTTACATAACTTTTTTTCCATGAAGGATAAAATTTTGATTGTTTTGAACTTAGATTTGTAACTATGATATCTAGTGCATGGAATTTTTTTCATAGCATTTCATTGAATATTTTTTCCTTAATCAAGTTTTGAAGTCAAACCAATTACAATTCATACATAGGAGGACCATACATACAACATAACCTTTTCTGTATGTATCGAAATTCAAATTTTTTTTGTTTGATCAAGGACATAAATATCTAGTGCATTGATATTTTTCAATTTTTGTTTTGATAATTTTCTATTTTTCCATATGTACAGAACAGAGAGCTTGATTTTCAGTGAAAAACCTATGTTTAATTAAAGTAAAAAAAAAAACATAATAAAACTAAAACATATTAAAATTATATTCGTTGGATAGCTCATTCTGAGGACTACCATCATCCAGTTGGGTCTGTGAAGTATCCTCCATTTTCATCCTCAACTCGAGCTTTGAAGGGAAAATTTTTGGAGATTTTTGGTGCCAGAGGAGGAGAAGGGGGAAAAGGGGGGTTTGAGTGAACCTAGGTCCGAGTGAACCCCCTTGGATGTTTGCTCAAACCTGGGTTCACTCAAACCAAGGTTCGATCAAACCCCCTTTCCACAAATTTTTCCTTTATTTTTTTCTCGAGAAATGAAAGCTATGTGGGACCCAACATATAATAGGTTCTCTTGAAGGGGGGTTCGAGAAAACCCCCTTTGGGTTCATTCGAACCCCCAAAAACCAATTTTTTTTCCATGGGGGTATTTTTTGTAATTTTTCTTCCTCACTTGAATTGTAAACCAGTTTTGTGGGTTTACCCCTATGTGAAAAATGCATGAGAAGAAAAAGTTAAACTAAAAAATTGGGTCAACATGGAAGGGAAGCCTAAATGCCCCCAACACTTTGCATCATCCCCAATTTTTCAAAAATCAAATCACATAATAGAGGAAGAATTATGATACAAATAGAAGAAGGTTTACGACACAATCACTCTTGTATCCAAGCACCAACAAGGGTGATGAGGGTCATATAGGAACACATCACAACACACACACACACACCTAATCTAAAGGTAAAGAAGAGGCCTCACCCTAACACTCATCGACTAAGAGGTCATCTGCGTCCCAGTCTAGATCATTATAAGGGGAAGGCGGATGAGCCTATAGTGGTGGAATATTAAGAGGAGGAGCTTTTGACCCTCCTATAACAAGGGCTAAGGAAAAAGGCCCCATAAGGTCTTCTCTGCTTGGCTCTTATGGAGCTATGGTCAACGATTTTGTAAAGATCATTGACAAGGCTGGAACCTCGTCCAGATAGTTAAACATGCAATTTATGAGAGTGCCATGTGGTACCTCAATGGACGTGGAGGACAACACTCAATATTCACCATTAGGCTCACCAAGTGACTCAAGAGTGGTGACAAACTTATGGGAATCCAAAAATTTCTCCATCACTAGAATAGAACAAACTAGCACAGGAACACCCTTTGAAGAAGGTGGGCTCCATTACTAGAAGGGAAAACCTCTGATTTTTGCTTCATCGAAGGATGTCAACTCCCCACAGATGAGGTGAGAGGCACAAAAGAAGGGGAGAAAACTACAACGAACACCACTAAGGTATTTAGCATGTCCACAAGTTTTGGGAATGGCAGGATGTCCAGAAGGGACATCAAAAGAAGTAGCTTGACCGAAGGAGTGATAAAAACCTACACCTTTTTAGGGTCAAGTGCACTTGCATTCACAACAGGAGCTAGAAGAAAGAATAAACTCAATTAAACAGAAGTAGAGGGGGGAGATAGGAGGACACAGCAGGAGGCCTTGAAACAGGGGTAGCTGACTCCTCTTCCTTTTTCTGTAAAGCAGTTTGCTTAGCTGCCAAATCCTTTTGCCGACACTTGTGCCCACATGAAGGTGGTTTCTATGTCTCTTTGAGTTAGAGGCTGAGTGCTGCGAAGGGATAGAAGGGTCTTTCTCAACCATAGGGGTGTCCATCATAGTCATTTTTGATGGAGGGACAGACTCCTAAACTAGAGCAAGAGGAAGAGATTGAGAGACAATGGGGGTAGTTGGCTCTAGCACCTTGGTGGCGGGCCTCTTCCCATTCACTGCTTTAGGATTAGGAGTGGTGGGAGGCCACAGAGGTTGAGACATAGAGGATTCCTTGCAAGGATCCTTCCTTCTACCATATCGAACAAGCCTAGACTTCATGGGAAAAATAAGAAGCTCAAACACAAGACGCTTGGGCTTTCATCAAACAGGAACCATAAAATTCTCTCACAAATGTGAAGAAAAATATGATGGTGCCACAATAGGGTGAGAGGAAGTGTCAAGTTGGACAAGGAAAGAGGAAGAAGAGGGACCTTGAGAGCACTTCTCTTCTTCTCTTCTACAGTCCATGGTGATATCATTGTCAGCTTTTAAACAAGCCCTATGCAAGACAATGTAGGGAGATGGATGGTACCTCACATTAGGTGTTAAGCATCCTTTCTTGTACTTCTCATAAGTCTGGTACAAGAGGTCCTTCCTAGGCAGGAGCAGACCAATGGGAGTAGGCCAAAAGTGGTCTAAGGAATAACTTTCATGCTCAACTAGTGGTTTATAACTAGTGTCGTGGACCACATGCATGGAACCCTCTTGGAAAAACTTCAAACATTTATGCACAACTGAGGGAATTATATTCATGGATACTAACTAGGGGATACCTAGCTTCACTCTGAAGAGTGGAGACCTCGGGATTATGTCAAAGAACATGTTTACTGATTTAGGTCCAACAAGGACCAACAAGACAATGCTACCAAGGGGAGGTATGGGAAGTCTGTTATGCATACGGATGGTGCTTATAGGTTTATCATACCCATTTTCATACAAGAAGTTGATTACCATAATCTCCTCGGTAATCACATTCACCTGGCACATCGGGTCAACAAGTACACCTACCACAGTGTTTTCGTTGATTCACACAGGGATGTAAAGAGGGGAAGGTTCTCTACTAAAACCCATCAACAAGTCTTGTGAGGTGAAGATTATACTTGGACCACTACTTGCAGGCTACACAAAGAGGATAGGAAGATGCAAGAAAGAGGCCATCACGCACACTAAATAATACTGTCACAAATCCCCCCAAAGGTTCATAATTAGATAGTGACCCAACTAAGGCTTCATTCCATAACACACACAGAACCTTCAAACTATGCCTACTAGGGTTCATAGGTTGGGTTGTAAGGTGAAAGGCCTCACAACACTCACACCTACAATTCTCCTAGAACACGAGGAAATGATCCTTCAACATTACTAAATGGAACCAAAATGGTTCACGTCAGGTTCACCAAAAATGTAAGAGAGGAGGACCAACCACGTCAAGGCAATTGGTCAAGGCTCCAGGTCATAGAGAGTTGAGAGTGGAGGGTTGCCCTAACTTACCTCACTCTAAAGGTTATTTTGAGGTGAGGATCAAGAATTAAGAGCACTATATGTAGTAATTTTGTCACTCTACAGACCAGAAACTTAGGTTGATGCTAGACGAGCCAATTTTTGGAGTCACTACTACACCTTAGACAACTCTCTGTCTGAGGATGCCATCGCAATTTTGGGATGACAACATGGTGTGGTGGCATATCATTGGTGTAGTGGTGTCTGTATGGCCAAAAAATGCAAAGTATAGTGAAAACTACCAAAAACCCTACTGACAGCCTAGCTAGTTGATTTTGATAGAAAGATAGAATAATGAAATACATAAAATAAATACGGGGATGATAAAGGAAGTAAATAAAAGCTAGAGTGACAAAGATTATCTCAAAAAAGCATCAATTTTCTAGCTAGATCCACACACACATTCTCCTACACACAAATAAGAAGGGGGAAATTTTTGGGGCTACATAGGGGCCTGCCTCAATTAGACCCTCGTTTTGGTGTTTCCACCTCCATAGATAGCCAAAAAGAAACAGAGTAGAATATGTGATAAAGAAAGTAGAAATAAAGAGTTTTGGACACTATAAAACAATACTATGCTACTCTACCAGATCACAAAGGAGAGGATTGAAGCGTTTCCACCTCCACCCAAAATCTCACTAGCTAATGGAGGGAGAATGCAAGGTATGGACTTGGAAAATTCACCACAGCTGCAGTGGTGGTGAAGAGAGGTCTCACAAGACTCCAAGCCCACACTTCTATGGCTGCCTCACACTTGCAATGTAGATTTGATGGAGTGCCAATGTTGTTGCAATGCTCACAATGAAGTGCTAGAATGCTTCTTGAGAGTGTGTAGAAGTTGAATGAATTGTTAAGAGGATGTGAAAAAGAGATTGAATGTGTAGAGGATGGAATGAATGTATGAAGAATATCTTTGAAGGTGGGATGAGAGGGAATAAGCCATTTTTGGGTCGATTGGTCAAAGAGGGATGTTACAATTTAACCAAAATCAGGTGTGTAATACCTCTGCCAACTTCAGATGTAGGAATCCATTAGGGACGATAGTGCATCATGTAGATGTCCACATGTCTCACTCATGTCCCTGACAAATATTCTCTCATCGATACATAGGAAAACCACCAAGTGGATGGAAGGCAGATGGATGATGTGGAATATCACCTTCAGATTTTATTTTCTAAGGTGAAGACCGTATGTGAATGGGGAATTTACTTAATGGGTGAAAATTCACTCCTATATAGTTATGTCTAACCAATGTTATGTATGTAATTCATTATTATTGGGCTCAATCCTATGTCTAATAACATCTCTACTATTTGATGAAGGATGAGTATGATCATTCCAAAAGCTTGAGATCAAGCTCCTAAAAACATCTTGAATCTTGTTAGATCAAGGAGCTCTACACATAATTTCCCAATTTCCTTCTAAGCTACTATCATCCATAACCTTTCTCCCTTTGACATATTGTGTCAGTGTCTTTCTACTAAAACCTTGATCTTGGTTGAGAGTGAAGAGATTTATATTTTTTTGGCCATTTTTCACTTAAAATCAATGTCAACATGGCTCTTCTTGAAATTTCCTTATCTACTAATTGAGATTGTTTCCCAATGGAACCCAAACCTTTTTTGAAATTTTCAACAGTGTCTTTTTCTAAGTGTGAACCTTTCCTTTTTTTATAATCGTATCTACGACCAACAATTGTAATGGCTCTTGTATCTCATTATTAAGAATCACAATTGATAATAGTTGGGCTTGATCAAGTGTATCAAGGTTATTGAAATGATAAATTATTTTCTTTGCAATATTGTTCATTGACCTCTTAGCAGTATGTTTAGGTTGTTCAACATAAAAGTTTAATTTTTCCATATCCATTTGAAATAAATTATCTAAATTTCTAGAAGATTTTTTTTCTCTTCACCCCTTTAGCTAGATTCATATGCTCATATTATATATAATGGTATCTAGAAGTGATCTTGACCCCTCTCCAACATCCATTCCTTGCACTTGGTTCTCCTCCCTAACATCAACTATATGTTCTTCAGCCTCATTTGCTCTAGTATCTAAATTTTTCCTGACTTCTACTTGAAATCTGTACATTGAGCCCTACAAAAAAATGCATCAAATAACTTTAACATATGGAACACAAACCTATTGATTATAATGGATCACTAGGTGGATCTTAACTAATTTAAATTAAGATGTAGTTTATATACCTATTCTTACAAGAAAAGGCTAACACTAGGTTTCTTCTAGGATAAATAGAAAGCATAAAATTTTATTTTATCTTTAAGATCTAATACTTATACTAAGTTGCTTAAGATCAAGGAAGCATTTGAACCTTTTCAAAATTACATTTGTTTTACTTTTCAACTTACCTTTTTTAGTTTTGTATCTGAATACATCTATTGTGTTGTTAGAAAATGTTAGGGGATGTCCCTTGCTTGTTGGATACATCTCTTGGCCTAGAGGTAGGTCTCCTACACATTTTTCTATCTATAAGACACTTATCAAGTCTCTGAGATTTATTTCCTTTATTTCAGGGGTGTGTTCTCTTTGGTGCAATGGTATAGGCATAGATGATAAGATTTCATGCCAAAATCACAAGCTTTAGAGAGTCTTACACTTTGACTATAGATCTAATAAATAATAAGTGGAATTCAAGATGTGTGAAATCTTCTGTGCAGTGTTTGCTAAAAATATTTAATTTTTTTTTGAGCCTTTCTCACGTCAACTCCCTTGTTGCATGTACTTGTCAGGAGCTTTCAAGAATAGGCAAAAGGAAGGATTGGAACAATCAGTCAGTAAGTTAGTTGCAAGTTTTTTGCAAGAAGAAGTTGCAGTAGCAACAGTAGAGAATGTTTTATGCAGGGAGCAACAGATAGCTCTAGATTATATTGTGTGTGTGCAAGGAGTAGCAGATAGCTTTGAATTTTTCAATGTGTGTAGGGAGCAACAGATAGCTCCAAATGAATAGGAAGTAGAGAGATCTCCCAGAAGCTCCAATTCATTGTAAGCATGTGTGCAACTCTAGATTGTTGTAAATCAATTTTTTTATTAGTAGTTTGTAATTTCAAGTTTAGAAATGTTTTTGTAAATGTTATTTTCTGATTTAATAGAACAAGCAAAATTTTTCATGCCCAGTTGTGTGTCTCCAATCAATTTATTTTGTTATTATACATTTCATTTTGGTATTCTTAGTGATTTGGAAATAGATCACCAACTCTGTGCATTTGTATTTGTGTTTGGAATTTAGAAAAATTCCCTTCAAATTGGTATCAGGGCTAATTGGCCCTAAGTCTTGAGTGAGTTGGGAATTTATTTTCTGGGTGTTTAAAGTTTGTTTTATTGGAGACATGGCTGGAGAAGAGAGTAAGAGTTGGAAACAACCACCACCATTCAATGGAAAAAACTATGATTTTTGAGCAAAGAAAATGAAGACCATAATGGTTTTCAATGATTTGTGGGAGCTTGTGATCAATGTGTTCAATGATGTGACTTATCTAGCAGCATATGTAGTCCTCACAAACAACCAGAAGACCCAGTTAAAGGAGACAAGGTGGAAAGATGAAGAAGCATTGAGTCTAATTGAAGCAGCCTTGGTAGAGGCCTTTTTCCCAAAATAACAACAACTAACTATGCAAAGGAAGCTTGGTAAATCCTCCAAACTAGTTACAAAGGGATTGATAAAGTCAGATGGGTGAAGCTCCAGACGCTTGAAAGAGATTTTGAGACTCTCCAAATGAAGGACAGTGAGTCTATCTCAGAATTCCACACAATAATTTCTAGTTTGATAAACTAGTTAAGGATGAATGGAGAAGCCATGGAAGAGAAAAGTATTGTGGAGAAAATCCTCTGAAGTTTACCCACAAAGTTTGATGTAGTATCGATTGTCATTGAAGAGGCAAAGGACCTCTCAACATTGTACATTGATGAGCTTATGGGTTCCCTACAAACCCATGAGAAATGCCTAAATAGGTCTATAATTTCTTCCCATGAGAAAGCTTTCAAAGCTCAAGCCAATGCAAGAGGCAAGGGGAGAAGTAGAAAAAACTTCAGACGAAGCTCAAGAGGTAGAGGTAGAGGTAGATCTAGACGTAGAGGTGTTGGAGAAGATAGCTCAAGATGAGCACACAGCTAAGAGGAAGCAAGCAGTTCTCAATCCAGCTCTAGACAACCCAAGAAGAACAAATCAAAATAGAGTTATGATAAGAGCAACATTCAGTGTTATTATTTCTATAAGTTTGGTCATTATGCAAGTGAGTGCTATAAAAAGCAACATAATCAGTCCAAGCAAAGTGCAAATATGGCTGATGAAAAAGTGGCTGAGGGTAATCAACAAAAGGCCTTCATCATGTGCAACATTGTTGAGCAAGGTAGTGATGAGGTATGGTTTTTAGACAGTGGATGTAGCAACCACATGAGTGGTAATGATAGCCTATTTTCTTTCATTAATATAAATTTCAAGTTTGAAATAAAAATGGGGAACAATGAAATAGTTTCAGTTGTGGGAAAAGGGTTAATTATGTTTTGAACCAAGCAAGGTGAGAAGAAGGAGATTGACAATGTATATTTTTCCCCTGGTATAAATCACAATCTCATGAGTATTAGACAATTGATCCAAAAAGGCTACAAAGTGTTGATGGAAAAGGGTGAATACATCATTTATGAGAAGGATGGAAGCAAGAAAATAGTTGCAGCAGTGCCAATGAAACAAAATAGAATGTTTCCTTTGAGATTGGAAAGGTGTTTCTTAGCTCATCTGCGGCTGCAACCTCTAAGCATGGAAAATTTACAGCAATACAACAACAAGAAGCCTTCAAGACAGTAATTCAAGACCCTTCCAAGCTTTGGAATCTCAGGTATGGACACTTAGGCTATGTTGGTTTGAATATTTTGTCAAAGAAGGGTATGGTTATAGGTTTGCGGCCATTGTAGAGCCTAGTGGTAGATGTGAAGCTTACATTTAGGCAAGAAACATAGGCAGCCATTTCAATCAGGCAATTCTAGAAGTGCAAGAGCACCATTGGAGCTGGTGCACATTGATTTGTGTGGCCCTATGCAAACAATTTTTATTGGTAAGAGCCAATATTTTATGACCTTCATAGATGACTACAACCGTCAGACATGGGTTTATTTCTTATAACATGAATTTGAAGCATTTGACAAGTTTAAAGTGTTTAAGGCCTAGTATAAAAAGAAGAGTGGACATTTCATCAAGGTTCTAAGGTCAAATGGAGGGGGAGAGTATACCTCTAATCAGTTTATGAATTTTGCAAAGAACAAGGAATTAAGAAGGAGCTAACATCAGTCTATACTCCACAACAAAATGGAGTGGCTGAGAGAAAAAACAAAACCATTGTGGAGATGGAAAGAAGTATGCTTAAATCCAAGAGGCTTCTAGATGAATATTGGGTGAAGTTATAGCAACAATGTTCAGTATATTTGATAAATAGAAGTCCTACAAAGGAATTTTGTGACAAGATTCCACGAGAGGCATGGAAAAAATGCAAGTGGATGGTTGAGCACTTGAGAGTGTTTGCGTGTGTTGCATATGCACTTGTGCCAAAAGAGAAGAGGAAAAAGTTGGATGACAAGGGTGAGAAGTGCATCTTCATGGGCTATAGTGAATAGTACAAAGCCTATAGGATGTATAACCCAGTCACCAAGAAAATAGTTATCAGCAGAGATGTGAAGTTCTTCGAAGATGAATCTTAGGATGACTTGATAGTTTTTGATAGCTCTAAACAGCTCCCGAAAACTCTAGGTAATGAAGAAAAAGAGTATGAAATGCAATGAGATGATGATATGGAGCCCCCAATAGCTCCTGATAGCTCTAGATCACTCCAAACTAGTGCACAGACAAGGTCTACTTAGTGAAGCAACAAAATTAGTGAAAGTTCAGACCCCACTCTCGCCTCCCTAATGTCAAGAAAGACCAAGAGTCTAAGGGAGATCTACCAAAATGAAAGGTATGATGATGATTTTGATGAAAGTATAAATTTTGCATTATTTTTCATAGTGATCCAATTTATTTTGTGGATGTTGTGAAAGAAAAGAAATGGAGTGAAGCCATGGATGAGGAGATAGATTGAATAGAGATGAATAAAACATGGGAGCTAACTGATTTTCCTCCTAACAAGCAAGTAATTGGAGTTAAATGGGTCTATAAGACCGAAAGCAATCCCAATGGAAGAATAGAAAGGTATAAATGCAAGATTAGTTATCAAGGGATAAAAACAATAGTTTGGGAGAGATTATGATGAGACATATGCTCCAATTGCAAGGATGGAAACCGTACAGGAAATCATAGCATTTGCAGTCCAACACAAGTGGAAGATGTATCAAATGGATGTGAAGTCTGCCTTCTTGAATGGAGTATTGAAAGAGGAAGTATATGTGGAGAAACCACCTGGTTATGAATTTTTGGGTCAAGAAAATAAGGTATCATGCTAAAGAAAGCTCTTTATGGGCTAAAGCAAGCACCACGGGCATGGTACAACAAGATTGACTCATATTTGTTGAGCAATGGCTTTAGCAAAAGCGATGGTGAACCCACTCTTTACATCAAGGCAACTGATGGTAAGAATTTAATTGTTGTCTTGTATGTTTATGATTTAATTTTCATTGGGGATAATGATTTCCTCATTGTTGATTTTAAAGAGGCCATGAAAAGAGAATTTGAAATGATACACATAGGTCTTTTGAGGTATTTTTTAGGAATCTAGAAGTAAAACAAATGCATTATGGTATTTTTATCTCTCAAGAAAAGTATGTAGCAGATATTTTGAAGAGGTTTAGGATGAAAGATAGCAAGCCCATTCCCACACTAATAGCCATAGGTTTGAAGTTGAGCAAGGAAGATTGTAGCAACAATGTGAATCTGACCATGTATAAAAGTTTGGTTGGAAGTTTGATGTATTTAACAACTAGGCCTAATATAATGCATAGTGTAAGTCTAATTTCTAGATTTATGGAGAATCCAAAAGAGTCACATTGACAAGAAGGTAAAATAATCCTAAGGTATGTGAATGGAACCAAAGGATATGGTATTTTGTATAGTGCAGAAAATTATTTTGGGCTGGTTGGTTACATAGATAGTGATTGGGCAGGGAGTGTGGATAATAGAAAAAGAACATCTAGATATGTGTTTCACTTGGGATTGGGATTCATTTCATGGGATTCCAAGAAACAACCCATAGTTTCCCCATCTATAGTCGAGGTTGAGTATATAACAGTAAATGCAACAGTGTGCCAAGCTATTTATCTAAGGAGAACCTTAGCAGATTTAAAGGAAGAACAAAAGGATGGAACAACTATATTTTGTGACAATGTTTCATTAATAGATTTGATAAAGAATCCAGTTTTTCATGGAAGAAGAAAGCACATTGAAATCAGGTATCATTTCATAAAAGAATTAGTTGAGAAAGGTGAAATACAAATGAAATTTTGTAGGTTTGAGCAACAGCTTACAGAAATTTTTACCAAACCATTGAGCAAAGATTACTTTGAACACCTAAGAAGAAATTTAAGTGTTGTTGAATTGTATGAAGAATGATGTTTTTTGATGGCTTAGTCAAAGGGGGAGTGTTGGAAATATTTAATTTTTTTCTAAGCCTTTCTCACGTTAACTACCCTATTGCACCTACCTATCAGGAGCTTTCAACGACAAGTTATTTTTTAGGATCTTCATCCCTATTCTGCTCCTGACTCTAGAATTTATTGTGGTAGGAAATTTTGAATTTACAGGATTTATTGTGTTAGGTAAGTTTGAATTTTGAGAGGGAATTTTTGGAAGAAGACAAGAATAGACAAAAGGAATGATTGAAACAATCAGTCAGTAAGTTAGTTGTAAGAAGAAGAAGAAGTTGCAATAGCAACAACAGAGAATGTTTTGTGCAGGGAGTAGCAAATAGCTCTAGATTATTCTATGTGTGTGTACAGGGAGCAAAAGATAGCTCTAGATTATTCTGTATGTATGCAAAGAGCAACAGATAGCTCTAGATTGTTTAGTGTGTGTAGGGAGTACAAATAGCTCCAAATGAATAGAAAGTAGAGAGAGCTCCCAGAAGCTCCAGTTTGTTGTAAGCATGTGTGTAGCTCGAGATTGCTACAAATAAAGTTTGTTATTAGCAGTTTGTAATTTCTAGTTTAAGAATCTTTAATAATTGTGGGTAACTGTAAAAAGATGGGGGGCCAAAAAGGGGGTTAAGTGGCCACTTTTTTTTTGAAATTGAGGATAGTTACACTCAAAATTTTGAGATGCAACAAAAATAAGGATCAAAGTGCTCCAAGTCTACTTTCTAAAATACTAATTTATTTTGAAAATGGTTGAGATTAAGGATTTCAAAAGAGGGACATACATGAATTGGTGTTGTTTTTCTCAAAAAAAAAAACATAACATAGACACTTTTGTACGTCCCTACCATGGTGAATTTTTTTTTTGTATTTTTAAAATCACTTTGGTGAGAAATTAGCTAACAGTATGTAATTGATGCATGATTTTTCTGATAATTTTTTAATGAATTTTTTTTTTTAACTAATTTTCTAAGTGGATGCTTCTTGAAAAACAATTTTTTTGGCTGTGCTACCCCTACAAATTTTGGAAACTAATTAAAATTTTTTATTTTTATTTTTTTAAATTTGTAGAATGGATTCTAGTTTCTAAAAATGTAATTCATTTGAAATTTTGATGAACGGTTAATTTATAACAAAAAAAAACCAAACACTACTTTTTTCCAAAAAAGAGACACAAACAAAATAAATTATAAATGAAAGGCTTAACATTGTCAAAAAGTGAAAAAAATTACATCGTTGGATGGCTAAGAGAAAACCTAACATTACCCAGGCATTTTATTTGTTCGACATTGAAACATGTGCAATCCTAATGGTGACGAACCCGATTTTGTGAAATATTGTAGAATTTGCAAAAACACATCTCTAGTCATTGGGAAGGCCCTCCAAGCCTTTGGGTTGGTATTCCAAGGAAAATACCAAGCCTAAGGCTTGGGGATTCCCAAAGAAATATATAACACACTCATGTTATATCTTAGTTTTGACATGGTTTTTTGTATTTGTGTGCGACATGTCTAGTAAGACATAATGTGAGTGTGCTATAACACACTCGTGTTATGTCTTGCTTTATGTTAATTTCTACTCGATTGAATGTATGTTTATATATTTGTATGTTTCTATGTATATGTATGCTTGTATGTCATGGATGTATGTATGTATGCAAGGTTGTATGTATGTATGTATGCCTGTATGTATGTATGTATGTATCAATGCATGTATGTATGTATGCCTATATGTATGTAAGATTGTATCTACATATGTACATGTAGGATCATATGTACATATGTATTATTCCTATATGTATGTAAGTATGTATGTATTTATGTATGTCTTTAGAGGGAGGGATAATTTTAAGAGAGAGAGAGAGTTGTCTACATGGGGTGGGAGGGAGAGAGGGAGGGAGAGACTTGAGAGAGAGAGAGAGAGTTAGTGAGAGAGAGTCTTGAGAGAGGGAGAGGGGGTGGAAGAGAGAGTCTAAGAGAGAGGGAGTGGGAGAGAAGGTGTTGGAGTGAGAGGGACTTAGCTAGGTAGGTTGGGAGGGATAAAGGGGGAGAGAGAGATAGGGGGTGGGAGAGAGAGGGATAGAAAGAGAGGGAGAGAGAGGGGGGAAGAGAGAGAGATATGGAGAGAAAGAGTTATGTAGGTATAATTCCAAAGGGAGAGACTTGAGAGTGTGAGGGGGGTGAGAAGGAGAGACTTGAGAGATAGGTAGTGAGAGGGAGTGCGAGAGATTGGGAGTGGGAGATAGAGGGAGTGTGAGAGTGAGAGACCTGAGAGAGGGAGAGGATGTGGGAGGGAGTGACCTAAGAGAGGGAGAGATAGAGAGGGGGTGGAATGAGACAAAATTATCTAGGTAGGGTGGGAGGGATAGATAGAGGGGGGAGAGAGAGAGAGTTACCTAGGTAAGTTGCTAGAGGGAGAGATACGAGAGATATGGGATGGGAGGGAGAGAGAGGGAGTGGTAGATAGAGGGAGTGATTGAGAGGATGTTGGAGGGAGATGAAGAGAGATAGATAGAGGGACCGAGAGAGGGTGGTGGGGATTGATTGACCAAGAGGTACGTAGAAAGAGGGGGAGGGTAGATAGAGACAATTAGAGAAGGTAGGAGAGAGGGAGGGAGAGAGAGGTGAGATGTATAGATAGAGAGAAAGAAATAGGGGTTGAGGGATTAGGGTGGAGGACCTATAAGATTGATGGTTTAGGTTATTAGGGTTTAAGGGTTGAGGGTTTAGGGATTAGGGTCGAGAGTAGAGGGTATTGGTTTGAGGGTAGAGGGTAGAAGGTTTAAGGGTTAAATGGTTTAGGGTTGAGGGTTTAGGGTATACGTTTGAGGGTATATGGTTGAGGGATTAGGTTGAGGGTCCAATGTAAAGTGTAGAGGGTATAGGGGTTGAGGTTTTATGGTTTTAGGGTTGAGGGTTGAGGGATTAAGGGTTGAGGGTTGAGAATTCAGGGTTGAGGGTTTAATGTATAGGGTAGAGGGTAGAGGGTTTAAGGGTTTAGGGTTTAAGGGTTGAGGGTTGAGGGTTTAAGGTTGAGGGTAGAGGATTGAGGGTATAGGGTTGAGGGATTAGGGTTGACGGTCCAATGTAAAGGGTAGAGATTATAGGGGTTGAGGGATTAAGGTTTAGGGTTGAGGGTTTAGGGTTTAGGGGTAGAGGGTAGAGGGTAGAGGGTAGAGGGTTTAAGGGTTGAGGTTTTAGGGATTAGGGTAGAGATTTTTATTGGGTTTAAGGGTTGAGGGTAGAGGGTATTAGGTTGAGGGTAGAGAGTAGAGGGTTTAAGGGCTAAGGGTTGAGGGAATAGGGTAGAGAGGGATGGATGGATGGATGGATAGATAGAGGGAGAAGTGAGATAGAGAGAAGGAGAGAATATGAGGGAGGGAAAAATATATATGAGGGTTGAGGACCTATAGGGTTGAGGGATTAGGGTATTGAGTTGAGGGTATAGGGTTGAGGGATTAGGGTTGAGGGATTAGGGTTGAGGGTAGAGGGTATAGAGTAGAAGGTTTAAGGGGTTAGGGTTAAGGGTTAAAGGTTGAGGGTAGATGGTTTAGGGTATATGTTTGAGGGTTGAGGATAGAGGGTAGAGGGTAGAGGGATGAGCTTAGTTGTAATAGAGTGTTTTATAAAAGCACATACAAAAACTGATTTGTTCCAAGACATAAGAAACTATACATAGTTTTCAAAAACAACATAATGTGTGTTTTATATCTCAATATAATATGTATAATTTTTTTTTGCAAACATATTGATAAAATCCAAGAAGGGGATAAAGTTGAGGTGTTGGATCCATTTTATGTTGATACTGTGGGAATTGGGTAGATTCACTCACTATTTATTGTACATGGAGTCAAATTAAAAGGAACAAGAGATGCAAATGTAAGTATTTTACAAGTCACAAGTAGCATACCCCTTGCTTATTCTAACAAAATAGATGGATTTGTCTGTCTAAAAGAGAAAGAAGGGACCTTCACATGGTGGCCACTAAAATATTTTTAAAAAATGGCAGAGTGTTATCCATAAGTGCAGGAGAGAAAAATAAGGGTTAGCAACAGTAGAGTGTGGACAGTGATGTTGTAGACAGAGAATGTACTGAGCTTGAATAAGTTTCAAACCCAAACAAAAACCAGAGAATCTAATTTCTGTGTACATTATGTGAGTAGAACAAAGATTGTTTTATCTTACGGAACTTGTAATGTAAAACTCCTTGAATATGTTTTTTCTCTTTTTGTTTTGGTTTCACTCATTCAAACTGATGCATTATAGAAGATGGGATATGTTGTGTAAGTAGTAGATGCAAATAACAAGGGTGTAGAAAAAGAATTAAATATAAAACATATAAAGAGGTGCAAAGAAGTGGAAAATTTGTAGAGAGTGCAACATACATGTATGTGTAGTTGCAAATAAGTTGCAACATAGAATTGTCATCAAAATTTAAATATATTGCATAAGAAAACAAAAAGGCATTGTAACTCAGTTTTCTTAGTCACAGCACTGAGAAACACACTTTGTAATAGTACATTTTTAAAGCAAAGACACATTTATGACTTGTATCTCTTCTAAGAACATGTTTTCTCAATACAATTTTAGTATTTTTCCTTCTTAATTTTCATTTCATTATGTGCAAATGAATGATTGAATTTATTTTTTTCTATTTTTTTATATGCTTAAACCTCAATTAAGCATTGTCTCATTTCCAACACTTATAAGCAGAAATCAGTGAACAAAAACAATTAAATAAACTACCAATTGACTAAATATGCTACCAATTGACAGAAATCAGTGACTAAATATGACTAAAAAATATAATGATTGTGTAATTAATAAAATATGTATCAATATACCTACCATTTGACAAAAATCAGTAAACAAAAACAATTAAATAAACTACCAAATTGATCAAAATGATGATTAAAAACTAATGACCAAATAGACTACCAATAGATAGAAATCAATGAATAAAAATGACTAAATAAGTGACTAGTTAACAACAATCAATTACTAAATTAACAACTAAACACACTACAAAATCAATCAAATTAATGACCAAATTGATCAATCGGATGACTAAATTAATGACCAAATCGATCAATCAAATGACTGAATCAACGACCAAAACGATCAATTAGATGACTAAATTAACAACCAAATCGATCAATCAAACAACTACAAATGGTTTAGTCATCTACTTGGTCAAGTTATAAATGACTGGCAATAAACTACTACTGGTCACACGACCATGTTTAGCTGTTTATAAGTAGTTTTTAATAAAAAATTTAGTCATTTATTACTGTTTTTGTACTAGTGTAGGAATTCAAACATTAACTCAAAAATTCAAACTTTCATTTTTTTTTAAATCTGACCTAGGACCCATTCACTCTAAGGTGAATCAGTAATTTTTCCATGTTTTCTTTGTTTTCTTTTGTTGTTAATTCCATTCTCAATTTCATAAATTAAAAAAAAAATGTATTGCTTGTATTGAGTTCAATTGGTCAAAATTAAGTGTTATTTCAAATCAAAATTGGCATTTAAATCTACATCATTTTCAAGTTTTTGCATAGCATAATTAGTAGATTATCTTGTTTCAAATCTCAAAATTGTAAAATCTTTGTACACACTCTCATTTCACTTCATAATTTTGGGTGTTTGTTGCATTTGCATAGTGCCTATTCTCCATTTTGGGTGCACTTAGGTTTGGTGAAACTTGTATGAGCTTCACAACATGGTCTCCTATTACCAATACTTTAGTGAGATGTAGTTTGAGACTCATGCCATCTCGTGCTACTACATCCACTATGGATCTTGAGTTTTCCATCTCTTTCACTCATAGTGTTGATACTAGTCAACCCATTATGGATCATAGCTTTGATATGAAATTTCCCATGACCACCCTACCCATGTGCAACCAATGTGACTGATGTTGAGACAATGGTTGCTAATTTCCCTCAAAAATTCTAAAGATGAATCCTTAGAAAAATTGCAAATCTTTATGAGTACTGTATACATTGCTAGTACTACAATTCCTATCATTGATAAAATGAGGAAAGTGCTTGATAATGAAAAATGAATAGAACTTATGCATATAGTCTAGCTCACATCATTGATACTCATGTCCCTACAATGGCTACTTGTGCTCAAATGTTGGGGTACACCCAAATTCAAGGTGGAAATTCAATTCCTCCTCCTACAACTATGGCCTCTATTCCTACATATATTGATTCAACTATTACTAAGACAAAGCAATGAGCCACTAGTAATGTCAATACAACCTTAGGTATTTCAACTAGGAATCGCTTTATCTTTGTGCATTCAAATCTCATATCTCATAATCCATCTTGCCTCACAAATTTACAATTCACTTGTCCACCAAATACATATACACCTCCACCTTATTCACCTCCATATCGTGATACAACCAATGATTCCTTCCTTAACCAACTCTTACAAAAAAATTCATCCCTCCAATAAAAATTTGCCACATTGAACTTAAATCAAAATTGCCAACCTTCACAATATGTCAAAAGAAACCCATTATCCTTGGAGATGTTGAGAGCACAAATGCCACAAGACATAGAGATTCCTATATTTGAGAAATATGGTGGTAAAGGAGATACTAGTAACCATGTCTCCACATACAAAGCCTTATGTAGTGACTTGGTTTTTGAAGATAAGATCTTGGCTAAGCTTTTCCATAGGTCTTTGAAAGATACAACCTTGGAATGGTTTTTCTCTTTACCAAATAACTCAATTGGTTAATTCGATGAGCTTATTGATGCATTTCTTAACCATTTCCAAGTGCACATTGGTCCCAAGATGACCTTAGCTAATTTAATGAAATGTAAACAACATGATGATGAAAAGATCATTGATTTCATAACATGATACCAATTTTTTTACTCACGAATCAACATTAAGATCCTAATGATGATCTTCAAATAATGTTTATTGAAAATTTGCAAAACAAAATTCAAGACAAGCTTGGGATGATGAAATTTCCCTCCTTTACACATTCGTTCATGACCCTTCATGACTATTAGAATTTTTTTAGTCATCGTGAAACAAACTTCCTTCTAACCATCCTAATAAATCTAAATCCATGCCCCATAATGACATCCAACCATTCAAAAAATAAAATAAGAGCTTTTAACAAATAAATCCACCCCAAACAAGTCAACATGTTGACTCTCAAGTGGATTCCATAAAAACAACAATTCCATATCAATTTCTAGAAAGGAGTAGATGGTTTACCCCTTTACTTGATACCCTCCATTCCATCATGTTGAAACTTATGACTAAGAACTTAGTTTCCTTACCTCCCTTTAGAGCCATTGATACCACTAAGCCCTTACCTTCAAACTTCAACTCAAATTCCTTTTGCTATCATCACCGAAAAAATGGACACAATACAAAACATTGTAGGTGTCTTAAACACATTGTGCAAGACCTTATTGATTATAATCACATCTAGATTGGTGTTGTTAATGATCAAGGAAATAAGTTCATTTCCCCACGCAACCAAAATTTACAAATCTTTACTAATCCCACAATCTGTAAAAATTTACCCATGCCAACTCATAACATTTCTTTTGTGAAATCTAATGATGCCAAGAATTATGTGATGAATGTTGACAAGACTGATGATAACATGAGTGATGTTAATAACGAATATGATTCTATAGTCAACTTCATTGATGCTCAACCTCGTATGGGCCGAATGAAAATCTATCCTAACATTGCTTTGCCACAAAATGATATAATCAAATGTGCACCTGATGGTCCTCTTGACATCATCGAAAGAATCAATGACAAGCCTACTAATGGGATATTAATTGATCCCATGATTATAGAGAATGTGATCACCAATAAATTATTATTTGTGCATGAACTTTATCAAGATTCTTATGAAAAATCAA
This sequence comes from Sequoia sempervirens, assembly GCA_007258455.2. Taxonomy (NCBI): domain Eukaryota; kingdom Viridiplantae; phylum Streptophyta; class Pinopsida; order Cupressales; family Cupressaceae; genus Sequoia; species Sequoia sempervirens. The sequence continues at coordinate 344,815,964 of VDFB02000003.1, read as the reverse complement.
AAGAATGGATAAAAAATATAATGGTTTTGCTTGCCCTACGATAGGTTTGATAACTCTTCCTTTAAAAGTTGGGCCAAAATAATTGAAAGTATCATTCTCCATCATCCCGTTGTCGGACCAATTTCATGTGAACCTTGGTTATCCATGGCTATGCTCCATGGCTATCATCCTATTGGTAGTGCATAAATGCTTAAAGTTTCCATTTGGAAATGACATCATTATTATGCATCATAGTGGCTTTAATCACATGTCTTCCCATGGGAATTTATCATTGGATTTATTTTTTCCCCAACCTATGGAACCTCTTAAGCATTTTGAGGATTTCTTTTTCAAATATTATCAAAAGTTCAAGGCAAAGTGCATAGAATAATTATCCCTTAGTAACATGCCTCAACCCATGATTGAGTCTCCTATCATTGATGAAACCATGATTGAACCAAAAGACATTCCAAGTAACCAAGACCAACCCATGACAAATCCTTCACCTATTTCCTACAAAATACCAAGAGATCACCATATAAGTCTCGTTGTGCCTTCTAAGATTAAATTTTTTTATAAAGATAAATAAAAAGTGGTTGAACAACCTTCCATGGTTCTTTCCATTCCTCCCTTGCGGGAAGAAAAGAAACCAATGGTTGATAAACCTACTCCTACAAAATCACAACTTGAAAATCATGCAAGAAGATACATAAATGCTAAAGAGCATAGGAGTAGACATCATCCTATTGCTTGTAAGTTAAAAGAAGGGAATAAAACATAAAATAAAGATCAAAATTTAATTCAAAAATCACGATGATTCTCCACCTTCACCAAAACAACAACATGAAACCTCTATAGAAATTCTCATTAGGCCTCCTATTATGATTAACTTGGATTCAATGATGATGAGATTGCTAAGATTGGTGAGGAAGTGCATACTGAGATGAATTTATTGTTTTCCTCTTCCATGAGCTTAGATGATAACAACTATGATGATCCTCCTATAAAGAGTGACTTACCATGTGTTGAACCTAGTGATGCTCCTAGTACAACACTTGTTGTTATCCCTTTGGCTAGTTGGTTGCCTTCTGTATATGATGAACAAGATTGGGATGCAGATGACCTACTATAGGTTGAATTGCATGTGCCATACTAGAATTTTCTTTATTTTATTTTCATGTTCTTTGTGATTGCATGTGTGTAATTTGATCCTTTGTACATTGTTGCTTGGCATGTCTTTAAAATTTTGTGAGCCTACTTTGGATGACCCTTGTCACTTCATTGGTGCAAGAATACAAAGAAAGCAAAGCTCTCATGACATTATTCTATTTGTATATTCATTATTCTATATGTCTTAAACCTTTATTTTTCTCTTGTCTTGTGGGTGAAGTCACTATAGTGGTTTACAATTCAAGTGAGGAAGGAAAACTCACAAAAAATGACCCCAAGGAAAAAAATGTGATTTTGGGGGTTCATACAAATCTACTGGTTCGATTGAACCCATAAGGGGTTCACCTAAACCTAGGTTCGAGCGAACCCATTTGAATTTGGCCACCAAAAAGACAAAAAAAATTCATTGGAAATGGGTTCGAGTGAACCCATTTGAAGAGGTTCACTCGAACCCCCCTTATCCCTCATCCTCCCTCTAAGACACAAAAAAACCTAAATTTTGGCACTTTGGAGCTTAGGTTGAGGATGAAAATGGAGGATCTTCACAAACCCAATTGGAATCAAGTAGTCCTCAAAACGAGCTATCCAACGAATATAATTTTAATATAGTTTGGTTTTTTTATGTATTTGTTTTTTTAGTTTTATTAAACATAGGTTTTTCATCGAAAATGAAGGTCTTTGTTATGCACATGTGGAAAAAAATATAGATTATCAAAAAAAAAATTTGAAAAATATGAGTGCACCAGATATTGAAGTCCTTGGTCCAACAAAAAAAAAATTGAATTTCGATATATACAAAAAAGTTACATGTTATACAGTCGCGCTATGTCTGAATTGTAATTAATTTGACTTCGAAGCTTGATTAAAGAAAAAATGTTCAATAAAAAAATATCTAACCAAGTGGAAGCACTAGATATCAGAGTTACAAATCTAAATTTGAAAGAATTAGAATTTTATCCTTCATGGAAAAAAATTTATGCGTTATACAGTGTGAGTAACTTTTTAAAAATGTTGTTTTCTAAAAAAAAAACTAGTTTTTTTGGGAGATGGAAAAATAAGTGCAATCTGATTCCAAAAAATTTGAAAAAAATATTTTTAGAATCTACATAAAAAATGTGACGAGACTCTAGTTCGCATCATCTTCAAATTCATCATGGTTTAGCCGCTATAGGTGCCCGAATGTGAATATTTAGTTAAAAATAATAATTTCAGTGTCTAGTTTGGCCAAAAATTGTAAACCACTATTGTGGGATCACCCATGTGTTTTCCTTTTGGGGGTGATGTAAGGCATCGAGACATTTAGGTCTCATCCATGTTGACTTGCAAAATATTTTCTTTGTTTTCACTCTCTATGTGTCATTCTTGCTTTGTGCTTGTTATTCCATGAGTCATTTAGGGAATGGTGATGATTCGAGCTCAATTATATCACTATAGAAAAGACATACGCTGACCCTAGATCTATGGATCCCTTATGTGTTATATTAGAATTGCATATGGGGGGCAACCCTCCTTTGAAGACATGGCTCTATCTCAAAAATGTAAGTTTTACATGAGCTTTCTAAATAAAGCTCTCATGTATTGGCATTTATTGTGCTCTACTTTAAAGTAATTCCTCACAACATGATGTTTAGAAATTTCTTTAATATGTAGATTATTGAAATCTAAGCATAGGAGAAGCTAACCCAGTTTCTTTATTGTTGTAGTGATCCAGAAAATGTTCTTGTGGATAAATTTATAGCTTGCATTCTTTATTTGACTATTGAATTCTTTGTATATTTTTTGTATGATGGTTAAACTAGATACAAATCAATTTTATCAAAGTAATAGGAAAAAAAAATGCCTTCAAGATGTCAACAGAGTTGTCGACATTGATAATGATGAAGTGGACAAGAATGCACAACACAGTCATCTTAGTTGTCTTGAAGTTGAGGTAATTAATATAATAGTTATCAATCATTTGTCCCAATGTTTTGTCATTCTTCATGCTTAAAATGTTATTTTGGACAAAAAATATAGTTTATTTCACTCTTTAAGTTTTAAGTTAATCTGTCCCAATGTTTTTTCATTCTTCTTTTGGACAAAAATTTATAACTTTTGCATTCTTTAAGTTCTAAGTTAATATGTCCCAATGTTTTGCCATTCTTCTTTTGGACAAAAATTTATAGATTTTACATTTTTTACTTGACTTATATTAATTTTTGCATGATGATTAAACCACATGATGCTCTAGCAATTATATGAAAGCAAGACAAAAAGAAAAAGGCCTTGTCAATAGAACTCTCTGCAAAGTTGTACAACTTCATGCTTGCAATGACATTGATAGTGATTATGATGATGAACTCAACGAGCATGCACATAATATTCATAGTGGTAGTTGTGTTGAACTCGAGGTGAGTGTTATGAAACCACATGCAAGTAAGTACTATTCAAGTAAATAATGGTTGTTTTATTATGTAAATAAGGGTAATCATTACCTATTTGATAGAACTTGATTAAAATAGTAGTGAAGTGTAATTAGCTAGTATACATAGATTACATAAATAAGGGAGAACATATAACTTGCATATGAAAGCTTAGATCTTAGTTGTAATAAAGTGTATTATAAAAGAACATACAAAAACTGACTTGTTCCAAGACATAAGAAATTACATACAGTTGTCAAAAACAATATAATGTGTGTTTTATATCTCAATATAATATGTATTTTTTTGTTTTTGTAGACATATTGATAAACTCCAAGAAGGGGATAAAGTTGAGATATTGGATCCATTTGATGGTGTTGTTGTGGGAATTGGGAGGATTCACTCACTATCTATTGTACACATGGAGCCAAATTGAAAGGAACAGGAGATGCAAATGTAAATATTTTACAGCTCACAAGTAGCATACGCCTTGCTTATCCTGACAAAATAGATGGAGTTGTCTATCTAAAAGAAAAATGATGGACCTTCACACAGTGGCCACTAAAATATTTGAAAAAAATGACAGTGTTAAATCCATAAGTGCATAAAAGAAAAATAAGGGTTAGCAACAGTAGAGTGTGGAGAGTGAAGTTGTAGACAGAGAATGTAATGAGCCTAAAGAAGTTGAATCCAAACAAAAACCAGAGAATCTAATTTTTGTGTACATTATGTGAGTAGAATAGAGAATTTTGTATCTTACTACACCTGTAATGTAAAACCCCTTGATTATGTTTTTCTCTTTTTGTTTGGGTTTCGCTCATTCAAACTAGTACATTATAGAAGAGGGGATATGTTGTTGTGTAAGCAGTAGATGCAGAGAACAAGGGTGCAAAAATAAGAGTAAATACAGAGCAAATAAAGAGGTGCAAAGAAGAGGAAAAATTGTAGATAGTGCAACATACATGTATGTGTAGTTGCAAATAAGTTGCAACATAGAATTGTCATCAAAATCGTAATATCTTGCATAAGCATAAAAAAGGCATTGTAACTTAGTTTTCTCAATCACAACATTGAGAAATACACTTTGTAACAGTATATTTTACAAAGAAAAGACACATTTATGTCTTGTATCTATTGTAAGAACATGTTTTCTCAATAAAATTTTAGTATTTTTCCTTCTTAATAGCTATTTCATCATGCGCAAATATATGATTGATTATGTGTTTCTATGTTTTTATATGTTTAAACCTCAATTAAGCATTATCTCATTTCCAACACTTATAGGTAGAAATCAATGAACAAAAACAATTAAATAAACTACCAATTAACTAAATATACTACCAACTGACAGAAATCGGTGAATAAATATGACTAAATATAATGATTATGCAATTAATAAATAATGTATCAATATACCTACCAGTTGACAAAAATCAGTGAACAAAATCAATTAAATAAACTACCAAATTGATTAAAATGATATGACTAAATACACTACCAATGGACGAAAATCAGTGAATAAAAATGACTAAATAAGTTACTAGTTAACAACAATCAATGACTAAATTAACGACTAAACACACTACAAAATTGATCAAATTAATGACCAAATCAATCAATTAGATGACTAAATTAATGACCAAATTGATCAATCAAATGACTAAATAAATGACTAAATCGATCAATTAGACGACTAAATTAACGACTAAATCAATCAATCAAACGACTACAAATAGTTTAGTCATCAATTCAGTCACATTATAAATGATTGGCAATAAACTACTACTAGTCACGTGACCATGTTCAGTCATTTATAAGCAAATTTTCAGTAATTTGTTTAGTCATTTATTATTGTTTATGTACTAGTGTAGGAATTCAAACATTAAATCACAAATTCAAACTTTCATTTTTTTAAATTCTGACCTGGGACCCATTCACCCTAGGGTGAATCAGTCCATGTACATTTGTTGTTTCAAATTTTTGGGAAGTAATTTGTCTTTGTTTTCTTTGTTTTCTTTTCTTGTTAATTCCATTTTAAATTTTAGAAATTAAAAAACCCTGTAATTGCTTGCATTGAGTTCAATTGGTCAAAATTAAGTGTATTATTTGAAATCAAAATTGTCATTGAAAGACATCATTTTTCAAGTTTTTGCATAGCATAATTAGTAGATTATCGTGTTTCAAATCTGAAAATTGTAAAATATTTTTACATACTTTCATTTCACTTCATACTTTTGGGTGTTTGTTACATTTGTATAGTGCCTATTCTCCATTTTGAGTGCACTTAGGTTTGGTGAAACTTGTATGAGCTTCACAACATAGTTTCCAATTAATAATACTTTAGTGAGATGTAGTTCGAGACTCATGCCATCTCGTGCTACTACATCCGTTGTGGATCTTGAGTTTTCCAACTCTTTCACTCATAGTGTTGATACTAGTCAACCCATTATGGATCATAGCTTTAATATGACATTTCCCATGACCACCCTACCCATGTGCAACCAATGTGACTGATGTTGAGACAATGGTTGCTAATGTACCTAAAGAAATCCTAAAGATGAATCCTTAAAAAAATTGTAAAAATTTATGAGTACTGTATACATTGTTGGTACAATGATTCCCATCATAGATAACATGAGTAAAGTGCTTGATCTAATGAATAAGGAATATAAATTACGCATAGCTTGGCTCACATCATTGATACTAATGTCCCTACAATGGGCACTTGTGCTCAAACTTTGGCCTACACCCAAAGTCAAGGTGGAAATTCAATACCTCCTCCTACAACTATGGCTTCTATACCTACATACACTGATTCAACTATTACTATGACAAATCAATGAGCCACTAGTAATGCTAATACAACCTTAGGTATTTCCACTGGGAATCCCTTTATCTTTGTGCATTCAAATCTCATATCTCCTAATCCATCTCCCCTCACAAATTTACAATTCACTTGTCCACCAAATACATATACACCTCCACCTTATTCACCTCCATCTCACAATACAACCAATGATTCCTTCCTTAACCAACTCTTGCAAAAAATTTCATCCCTCCAACAACAAATTGCCACATTGAACTTAAATCAAAATTGCCAACCTTCACAAAATCTCAAAGGAAACCCATTATTCTTGGAGATATTGAGAGCACAAATGCCACAAGAAATAGAGATTCCTAGATTTGAGAAATATGGTAGTAAAGGAGATCCTAGTAACCATGTCTCCACATACACAACCTTATGTAGTGACTTCATTTTTGAAGACTAGATCTTGGCTAAGCTTTTCCATAGGTCTTTGAAAGATACAACCTTGGAATGTTTTTTCTCTTTACCAAATAACTCAATTGGTTAATTTGATGAGCTTATTGATGCATTTCTCAACCATTTCCAAGTGCACAATGGTCCCAAAATGACCTTAGCTGATTTAATGAAATGTAAACAATGTGATGATGAAAATTTCATAGCATGATACCAATTTCTTGACTCACATATCAACATTAAGATTCCTAATGCTAATCTTCAAAGAATTTTTATTGAAAATTTGCAAAACAAAATTCAAGACAAGCTTGGGATGATGAAATTTCCCTAGGGTGAAGCCACAATAGTGGTTTACAATTCAAGTGAGCAAGGAAAACTCACACAAAATGACCCCAAGGCAAAAAAAAAGTGTTTTTGGGGGTTCGTATGAACCTGTTGGTTCGACTAAACCCATGAACTAGGGTTCGACCAAACCCCTTTGAACTTTTCCCACCCAAAAAACAAAAAAAATGCATAGTGAATGGGTTTAGTAAAACCCCTTTGAATGGGTTTAGTCAAACTAGGTTTCGGCCGAGCCATGGTTCAACCAAACCCCCTTATGCCTCATCGCCCCCTGAGACACAAAAAAAACCTAAATTTTGGCACTTCGGAGCTCAGGTTGATGATGAAAATGGAGGAATCTTCACAAACCCTACTGGAATTAGGTAGTCCTCAGAACAAGCTATCCATCGAATATAATTTTAATATGTTTTGGTTTTATTATGTATTTGGATTTTAGTTTTATTAAACATAGTTTTTCATCAAAAATGAAGGTATTTGTTTTGCATGTGGAAAAATAGAAAATTATCAAAAAAAATTAAAAATATGAGTGCACTAGATATTGAAGTCCTTGATCCAACAAAAAAAATTGAATTTCGATAAATACAAAAAAAATTACGCATTATATAGTTGCGCTATGTCTGAATTGTAATTGGTTTTACTTTTAAACTTGATTAAAGAAAAAAATTCAATAAAAAACTATCTAACCAAGTGGAAGCACTATATATCAAAGTTACAAATCTAAATTTGAAAGAATTAGAATTTTATCGTTCATGGAAAAAAAGTTATGGGTTATACAGTGTGCGTCACTTTTTTAAAATGTTGTTTTTTGCAAAAAAATAGTTATCGTGCGAGATGGAAAAAGAAGTGCAATTTGATTGCAAAAATTTTGAAAAAAATATTTTTAGAATCTACAAACAAAATGTGATGAGACTCTAGTTTTCATCATCTTCAAATTCCTCATGGTTTAGCCGCTATAGCTGCCTGAATGTGAAGATTTAGTTAAAAATAATAATTTCAGTGTCCAATTTGGCCAAAAATTGTAAACCACTATTGTGGAATCACCCACTTCTTTACACATTTGTGCACAACCCTTCATGACTATTATAATTTTGTTAACTAGTCATTTCATGCAGCAAAAACTCCTAACCCTCCTAAGAATTCTAAATCCATGCCCCATAATGATTTCTAGCCATTCAAGAAACAAAATAAGAGTTTTTTACAAATAAATCCACCCCAAACAAGTCAACATGTTGACTCTCAAGTGGCTTCCATAAAAACAAAAAATCCATATAAATTTCTAGAAAGGATTTGATGATTTACCCCTTTACTTGATACCCTCCATTCCATCACATTGCAACTTATGAGTAAGAACTTAGTTACCTTACCTCCCATTATAGCCATTGATACCACTAAGCCCTTTCCTCCAAACTTTAACTCTTGAATGCCTTTTGCTATTATCACCAACAAAATGGAAAAAATAGAGAACATTGTAAGTGTCTTAAACATATTGTGCAAGACCTCATTGATTCTAATCACATCCAAATTGGTGGTGTTAATGATCAAGGAAATAAGTTCATTTCCCCACCTAACCAAAATTTACAAATCTTTATTAATCCCATGCCAAATCATAACATTTATTTTGTGAAATCTAATGATCGCTTTTATCATTATCTACGACTATCATGTTTCTAGCATTCTAGAATCTTCCCTACAATCTCCTTGGAATCCTTTGGTTGTAAACTGACCTCTCTAATTGCTATGGGTTGCAATTCTTTTGGATGCAAGAATTTAATCTCATCTAAAGTATACACATCATTAACAACCATGAATTAGACATATATTCATACTAAAAATTTAATACACATTCACACATTTATCCATGCAAACATCATCATATCATAGTCATATTTCCACATATCAAAGTCTGGTTTAGATTGTATAAAAGATATATCTAAAGATGTATAAGTTCCAAAATATATGTGAAATAAGCAGGTTGACATGTTAAAAGATATGAGTTAAATAGGAGAAAACTAGCTATTAATCAACCCATCAACTTGGAACACTTTTTCTCTTCCTACAAAACCTCTTATGACATTCCTTCTTCTTTGATAAGAAAAGTGACTTTGCCCACATTACCCTAGATTTTATTTTTAAATTATTTGAAGATATTGCCAAAAGAAAACATATTCCATCTTTTGAGTTTGAATTTAACAAATTGGAGCCTCCTGAAAAAAAATTCATAAGTGATCCAAAGGTTGACCTCCCTTCTAGCCACCATATTTCTAAGATATCAAACAAGGTAGCATCTTAGAGCCACATGAGTTGAAATTTGAAAGGAGGTTTTATAGGGTTAGAAAAATCAAAGAAGGGAATTTGATGGGCCATTGATTTGATCCTTTTTAATCTAAAATTTTAGATATGTATTCCAACTATTTCCTACCCAAATATCAAACACAAGAAACCTATCTAATCTTTCAAAAAATTGCCTCACTCCCACACCTTCTATTATTCTAGGTGAATAAACTATTGCTTGGTTTTACATTATCCATATTGAGAAAGGATGTGTTATCTCTCAACAAGGTAAAATATGGTCCAAGATGATATGATCCTCCTAATTTTTCACATATACTATTAATAGTGTTGATGTCTCCTAGGATAATCCAAGGGAGAGAAGACACTATAGATCAAATACATCTAATGTGGGACCAAAATATCTAGGTATACTTGGATAATTAGTAGGTGCATAAGAATTTATAAATAAATGATTCTCCCTTTAATCAAAGCAAGATTCCACCATTTAGATTGAATATCTTCTTGTTGTCCACCATACCAATGTAAGCTAACAAGGATCCCATAAAAAATAACTCCACTAGTAGATCCCTAGAAACCAATATAATGACACTGACCCCTTCTCCAAATCTTGGAAGAAAGACTTATCATATCCTCCACTAGAATTTTTATCTCTTTTAGAAAGACAATATCTATTCTATGTATATAAATTAGATATCAAGTAGTCTTTTTGTCAAAAGATGCTAATAAACCCTACCATTCCATTATACCATAATCATTTTTTAGACACACCAAAATGAGAATCTAGTGTTTTGGTGATACCAAACTCAACCAATGACTCTCCTATCAACATTTGCCCTTTTTTAGATTCTTTTTCTCCTAGTCATTGATATTTTATTATTTCTTCATTTCTTAATGTTTTTCTATTAAAGACCTAATAAAGTAGGGACCTTTATTTTTCCATCTTCTTTTTCCCCAACTTCATGCAAAAGGTCTGTGATATCCCATAATTTAGTTGACTCTATTTAAACTCCTTCAACCTAGGAGTCAATTTTTGGCTAGGAGTACTCCTTCACCTCTAGTAGGTTATTTTTTGCATTGTGCTCTTGACATGAATATATCTCCTTGATTTAGTAAACTATCCAAGTTTTTAAGATTGAATGCATGTCAATATGAACAAAAAGAGTACTTGAATCCAAAGGATATACTTCTTGACCAAATGGAATCTTATCATGCTCCATTTTTCCACCTCAAAAATTTATAAGACATCTAATTTTATATTAAGTATCCCTTTAGACATGTCCTTTGGTAGTCAATTCACAAATATTCCCTTAGCACAAGATTTTATAGAGATAAATCCATTTCCATATAGTCCTTCCAAAAACTAATCAGGTTCTTTTTTTCACTTTTGAATTAATTGCTTATTATTTTGGAAAGAGTTGAGGGGGTTTAGATCCCAACTTTAGAAAATCTATTTGAAGATGACCATATTCATTACACAAATAGTGTTGAAGATTCAATGCTTCATAATCAATCTATTAAATTCAATTCATACTCTACTCAAACTAGTTTTCAAAGAATCTGGGAGAGGATTATTCAATTTAATTTCAACACATAGATGAGAAAAAGTAGTTACTGTAGACCCTAAATCTGCATTTTGCTTAAAAACAAACAAGCATGAGTATTGTTAGTTAAATCAAGCAAATAGATATAGAATCCATATGAAATATTGAATCATGCTTCATAATGCAATCCAAAACTAAGTGAAAGCACAAAGAAGCAAGAATCCAACTCTATCTCATATTGGATTGGTGTCACATGTGCTAGTGACCCTTTCCCAATCCTTGATAAAAAGCTCAAGATGATGAAATGCTATGAAGATGGTGGAATGATGATGAACAAGATCAAATATCAAATGAAGAGAGCAACCTTGCATAAAATTGTGGAGGATTTGCTTGAGGATGAAGCACCTATTTAAGGATTTTCAAAATGCTAAGTGTTGAAGAGGGACCAATGTGGGACTAAGATTGGACCAATGATAGGAGGACACTTGTCATCATGTGATTGGTTGATGTATGTGCAAGATTTGGGAAGAGTGTCCATGAGAGGGAAAATTCAAATTCAAATTTGCAATAAATTTTGAGAGGGGGACAAGAAAAATAGCAATAAATGTCATGTTTGACTTGTCATGTTGAGGGAAAATGAGTGTTTTAATAAATCAATAAAATTGATTTATTGTGCAAGTGGCTAGATCTAGATAATGCAAGTGGGATGGGATTAGCATTAGATCAAGATTAGATGATGATTATGCTGATTTAATGCTGATTAGATTATTTGACTTTCAAGACTTTGATAATTGATTTATTTAAATTAGAAAATGATGGAAAATGATTTAGGATTTGATTTAAATGAAGTCCTGATTTATTTAATTAAATGGATGATGCAAGATGAAGGTTGAATGATAATGTTTATTTGATAAATGAATGGATGAAAATGCACTTGATTAATTGATGAATGGTCCTAATACGACATCTAATTTGACTGAATCCGATCAAATGCATAATGTGAATTTTGCATGTCTACATTTTGCCCCTCTTTGAAGCAATGTATGTTGCGTTGGTTCAAAGAATAAACTTACCGATAAAAATTTAAAAAAATTCTGATTTTTTCGTTATGGAAAGAAATTACGGTACATTGCCCCTCGAGAATCGAGCAAAAGATTCGATTTGAGGGTTAGATCTCGATAAAGAGGTTCAAAATGGATGTTATGGATGATGATGCAATGAGATGTTTTCAAGATGCTTAGAATAAAAAATCTATATTATTGAAACTTACAAATGATGATATGATATGAGATGGATAGAGATTGATGATGTGAATGATGTGATATTTTGTGATTATACAATGGATGATTTATGAAATGCTTAGATAGATCTATATTATGATGATGATTATGCAATGCATGTGAAATGCTCGATGTTTCCTATTATGTATGATATGAATGATATGTGATATGCTGACTGTTTGTAGATGCAGGATGGATGCATGAAGGATGCATGATGTTAGCATGGAAATCAGATATGACAAGAGGATCCCACAAGTCCATGATTGGTCAAGACTTTATTAGAGATGATGATGATGATAGATAAATGCTGATGATGATGATTCGCTTATCAAGGATTGGGATTTTCAAAGGGTCACTTACTTTATTTTTGATAACACACCTAAGTACGATGCATCAAGGTATAAAGGACCAAGATGGCGTTGTACTTAGTGTGATGGAATTTGACTCGACAAATAGATAGGAGTATTCTTGTTCACACCTGACATACGGAAACCTTGCTAGGATGCACTTTAGAAGTCTCAAACATCTCGGACCAAAACACGGAAAGGTATAACCAATCAATGCAATAGTCAACAAGCTATAAAACATCACTCCATACATATCTAACAAAGCAAGTATTAGCCAAGTTATTTTACAAGAACGTCCAACAAGCACGGCCAGACAAAGAATAATGATTGGTGCCCCATTCCTATTTCTCTAAATCCATTGTTTAGATATCATCGAGAGGTCCTTGGAATGAGCACAATAAGATAAGTCAAAAGAAAGAGATAAAGTAAACAAACAAGCTGATGTTCTTCAATACCGCTAACCAAAGGGGAATGTGTTTTCAAGGATAGAGCTTAAAACTTGTGCCAAAAGATAATGCCCATTGTAGGAAGGGACATCACAGGACATGATGTTGGTAGTTGGCCGCGTGTTCGTTTATCAAAATGTTCTTTGATGTAATGCCCTTGTAGGAAAAGGATTCATCCCTCTGACATGATGTTATCGAGATGATTGATATGGGGCTGTTTGGATGATGGACTATCCCAGCACCACAAAGGCCAACTTGTTTACGTCTTGACTTAGACTTGAGACTTGGCGGCTTTTGAGTTTTGCTTTTAACCTGCTAGACTTGTTTCTAAATGTTTCACCAAAGGTTGAGGATGACGGTCAGTTTATTATGAATGGTGTTTATTGCGGGTGAAAGCGAGATGAGGCGGATGGATTTTTTCAAATATTTGGATGTTTTTGACGTTTTGACGTGTTTTGAGGCTGTTTTTGGTATTTTTTGAAGTTTTACAAATGTTTTGATTTTTTTTTTATTTTCAAATGTTTTTGGGATTTTCTGAGATTTCGACTGAGAGACTAACCTAAAGACCTATCCTAGGGGCCTCGGGGGCTGATCGACAGATTATCCTTGCCTACGTTATATATGCAGAGACCACGTAGTTCGACTGACGACTTGACCGATTTACAGATGATGATATACATTATGAAATGTCAGTTTATTATGACGGACTCCTATAGGACTGACCTAAATGTCTCGGGGGATGATCAAAGATCAACCTTGCCTACGTTCAAGCTCAGAGACGACGTAGTTCGACAAGACGACCCTGTTTTTTGACTTTTTGAATGACTTTTTGACCTGTTTTTAGATTTTGATATGTTTTGAATGTTTTTGGATTTTCTGATTTTCTAATTTTTTTTTTTTTTTGGATTTTCTAATTTTGATTTTTTTTTTGGATTTTCTAATTTTTGATGTTTTTGGATTTTCGATTTTGAGGACTTTAAATCATACCACGAATCGATTCGATGAAACGTGCTGACATGATGTAAAGACTACTCAGATAAAGAAGCTGGGACAAACTAACCTTGAGGATGGGGCGGTAGTACTTGGAGGGATCATGATCACGAACACGAACCAAGCTATGGTGCGGATGTGAGCGGATGAGTGATGAATGGAGATATGGATGTGATGGATGATGGAGGGATAATGACGAACAAGCCGTAAAGGTCCTGGTGGATGAAAAGTGCTTATTTACACAAGGCGCCTGTTTGCCAGGTTTTCACCAAGGTACTTGCCCAAAGTGCCATAGAAGTGGTTTTCACTAGAGGACGATTTTTCTCTTTACTATTTTTGATCCTTTTTCTGATTTTTTGGATTTTTTGCTTTTTTGATTTTTTTGTTGTTACCAAGACGCCTGTTTGCCAGGTTTTCACCGAAGTAACCATTTTTTCAGGACTTTTTCTGATTTTTTTTTTTGGATTTTTTGGTTCTATACCTTGAAAGAATTTAGGCATAAAACTTTTTGAGATGGGAGCTATTCATGGGCTCCTGCAGAGGTTCCCCTTCGGGTGTTGATAGCTAATATGCCCCTGATTTGTAGCTTGCTGTGACGATGAAAGTCCCTAACCAATTGGGTTCGAACTTGCCTTTGCTGCTAGGGTTTGGGACATTCTTCTGATTTTCTTTTAAGACTAGTTCTCCAACTTGGAAAGTCCTGCTTTTGATCCTCTTGTTGTAGCTTCGTTTGAGTCTATTTTGATAGACTTGTAAATGATTCAAAGCTTTGATCCTTCTCTCATCCAGTAACTCCAGCTCGTTTAGTCTTGAGACCCGATATTCTTCATTAGTGATGAGATTTTGCAGTGATATTCTGAGGGATGGGAGCTCGATCTCAATGGGGAGTACGGCTTCTGATCCGTAGACCAGGGAGAATGGGGTGGTGCCAGTGGGTGTGCGGATGCTTGTTCGATAAGCCCAGAGGGCGGGATTAAGCTGTAAGTGCCAGTCACGACCTACGTCATTGACTGTTTTCTTGAGATTTTGAGGATGGTTTATTTGTGGCCACCTTGGCCATTGCCTTGGGGATAGTATGGGTGGAAGCGATGTTGGATTTTGAACTTGTAGCATAGGTCATGGACATCCTGATTCTTAAAGGGTGTCCCATTATCCGAGATAATGGCTTGTGGGACACCGTAGCGACATATTAAATAGTTTAGGATGAACTTTGATATCTACTTTCCAGTAATGTATGTCATTGGTATGGTTTCCACCCATTTTGTGAAGTACTTTCGGTTAGGTTATGATAAATTTATGGCCATTGGATGAGGTGGGTGTGATTTTCCAATGGTCGAGTCCCCATTGTGAAAAGGCCATGGTGGCCAGCGTCGAATGGAGCTCTTGAGCTGGAGCATGGATGAGATCCCCATGCTGCTGACATTGTAAACACCTTTTAGCATGATCATGTGCTTCTCGCTCCATTGTGGGCCAGTAATACCCCAGCCTTAATAGTTTCTTGGCAATGGTCATTCCACGCCAGAGGTGTGAGCCACAAATGCAGTTATGAACCTCGGTTAAGAGGCGGTTAATGCCTCGGCATTAGGATAGCGTGTGGAGTACCCTCTATGCTTCTACGGTATAAGGTATCACCTAGGATGACAAATCTAGATGCTTTGATGAAGGTTCGTTTTAGGCTCGATGGTAGGTCAGCGGGTAAGACTCCTATTCAAAGATATGTATAGATGTCATGATACCAAGGATCGCCAGGACCAACGATTTCACACACATATTCTGATTTTGGTACCTCGAATGTGGGAACAAGAAGCTGGTCGATCAAAAATTCATATTTCGGTACGTTGTGAGGAATGTCTACTAGAGACCCAATTGTAGCCATGGCGTCAGTGGCTCTGTTGTTGGTTCTTGGAATCTGCTCAAATGTTATGTCAATGAAGGATTCCTTTAGAGTTTCCACCAATTTTTTGTATGGAGTTAGCTTGTCATCCTTTGTCTGATATTCATTATTGACCTGATTTATGATCAACTGTGAGTCACCGTAGACCTTGAGAGCTATGATATTCCACTGTACTGCTATCCTGAGACCTATAGTCAAAGCCTCATATTTACAATGTTGTTAGTCTTGAGAAATGCTAGTTTGTATGATCTTGGTATGCATCCCCGGTAGTGATGAAGAAGAACCCTCGATCCATGTTGTGTATATGAACCATCAGTATAGTTTCCAGTGATCAACAATGTTGAGGTAAAAAATAGACTCATTGGAAACTCGAGACAAGGGATTCCAGAATACATAGGTGCTTCTGCTAATTGGTCTGCAATAACTTGACCCTTGATGGCTTTTCTCTCAACATACTTCGATGTCATATTCTGATAATATCATGACCCATTTGCCATTCTGCCAGTTAACATTGCCTTTGATAAGAGATATTTAAGGGGGTCAATTTTGGCAATAAGCTTTATCTTGTGTGCCAGCATATAATGTCTGAATTTTTGGGATGCAAACACTACTGCGAGGCAAGCTTTCTCAATGAAGGAGTAATTTAGCTTGTAACCAACCATTGTCCTGCTGATATAGTAGATGGCCCTCTCTGTTCTGTTTTCATCATGTTGAGCAAGAAGAGCTCCTAGGGCTGCTGTTGTGCTGACACATATAAGATCAATGGCTTTCTCAGGATAGGTGGCATTAACACTGGAGGTGTCAGTAGATATTCCTTTATTTTGTTGAATGCCTCTTCGCACTTGGTATCCCATTTGTATGATACCCCTTGTGGAGTAGGTGTGAATACGGATTCTGCTTGTCTACTAGTTGTGCTATGAACCTTCTAATGGATTGGAGCCTTCCTTGGAGACCTCTCAGTTGTTTTAGATTCCTTGGTACCTCCATCTCAAGGATTGCTTTGAATTTTGCAGGATCCACCTCGATACCCCTCATGGAGACTATGTATCCTAGTAATTTTCCTGATTGCACACCGAAGACGCACTTCTTGGGATTTAGTCTGACCTTGTACTCCTCTAATCTGTCAAAGATAGCACTCAGGGTTGCTATATGATCTTGTCTTTTTCTTGACTTTGCTATGATGTCGTCAACATATTCTTCGACTATTTTGTGAATCATATCATGAAATATCAGTGTCATGGCCCTTTGATAGGTTGCTCCTGCATTTTTGAGGCCAAATGGCATCATGTTCCAGCAGTAGGTCCCCCACGGACAAGTGAAAGCCGTCTTGTGTTGGTCTTCTTTGACTGAATCCGATCAAATGCATAATGTGAATTTTGCATGTCTACAGTTACCTCTCAATAAATAGTATGGTGAGACAATCCCAAGGGTTTTATAATAACCATGATTGAAGAATGTTCTATCCCTAGAACTCCATTGCAAGCCTAGGAAGAAGAATCCAAATAGGTATCTTAGCTAGCTACTCCTCCATTAGGTCAATCCCTATGTGTTAAGGTTTAATAAATAAACTCGCCTTGTTATGATAATATATTCCTCCCTCCAAGATTTGTTCTGATATGTCATTTTTGTAAAACCCACAAAAAAATTATCCATTCCTAGCTAAAATTATTTCCATATCTCCCTTTGGATTCTAGTGCCTATGAATCCAAGTTTCTAGAAATGACAAAGAAATATAGATGCTCATAAATTTGCAAATTAAAGAATGATTTGAATAGACTCTAGATTGATAACCAACACCAGTTGATCTTTGGTCTTCTCAAGTAACCATCAAAACTCAAATGATTAATTATTCGTGATTCAGTCTCTTTTGTTGCAATTAAAAAAATGTTAAGGGGGTCCCCCAGTTCCCTATATACTATCATGTAGGATGCATTCCTTAATAAGGCCAAAAGGAAGGAAAATCAACCCAAAAAAGGAAAAGTAAAGAAAAAATCTCATGGAGCAAACCTCCAAAACCAAAAGCACAATTTGCAACAAGCATAAGACAAAAACATGGTCATAAAATGGCAAATTGTGGCCTTACCAAATCGTGGGACGAATGACTAGGCCATAACCCTATTATCCTACCCATTCCATCCTCCTAATCCTTCAATTTTTTTCAATTTATTTATTTGTATACTAACCAAATAATATTTTGAGAAAAAAGCTAATCTATTTTTTTCCTAAACGTAGAAATAAGTTTTACTAATTGAAAATATATTTTAACATAGAAATAAACTTGACAAATTGTAAATTTTATCCTTCCTACAAATGAAAAACAAGAAAACTCATAAAATATGCAAAAAAAAAATAATGTCCATATATGAACGATAAAAGAAAATAATTTGGGCGGGGGCCCTAGCTCGGTTGGCTAAGTATTTCCTGTTGCAGGTGGCTGGTCACGAGTTCTAGTCTCCCCCGTCCCGTGGTACCGGAGGGCGTGTCACGCCAGCGCCGCCGGTCACGTTAAAAAGTTTACCAGGCGCGCTGCAGTTTATAGGGGGCTGTGCTATACAAACCCGATTTCTGCAGCCTAAAAAAAAAAAAAAGAAAAAGAAAATAATTTATCCTTCCTACAAATAAAAAGCAACAAAACTCATAAAATATGCAAACAATTTTTAATGTCCATGTATGAACGATAAAAGAAAATATTTTTAAATATTTCTTAACCTTGATTTGTGTCATACTCCTATATTTTTTTTTTTATTGAAATAAGAAAATAATTACAAAGAACCAAAAAAAAAAAATTCTAACCAACAACAAGGGGAAACAAATTAGAAAAAATTAAGACTAAAAAGACCAAGAAAATACCCAAAGGATGCATGAATAGTAAAAATTCATAACAATGACTATATAGAGAAAAATGCGCGAATAAAATCTCTTCAAGTGGGCTTTGTTTCTTACACATTTCTAATGAACTTTTATTAGAAGTTTTTTAAATAAAAACCCTCCATTTTTTGTAGTTTTTTTAACTGAAACTTCAACTCTAATGTATTTTTATTACAAAACATCTAATAATTTTAATTTTTAATGAGTTTTTTATATTTTAAGTATTTATTTTTTAAGATTTTTTTATTTTATTTTTTATGATTTTTTTTATATTTTTAGATATTATCTTTTCAAGATTTTAATTATATTTTGCTAAAAAAAAAAAATTATTTAATTATAAAATATAATTAGAATTAAATGTATACGTTATAAAAATCAAAATTATTATAATAAAATTAATTATTTTTATTTTTTTATGATTTTTTTATATTTTTAAATATTTATCTTTTCAAGATTTTAATTATATTTTGTTAAATATTTATTTTTATTTAATTGTAAATTATAATTAGAATTAAATGTATACATCATAAAAATCAAAATTATTGTAATAAAATCAACAAAAGATTTGTTTTTGTAATATTGTTCTTAATTTTTTTATTTATGAATTAGTTTTTTATTTATGGATATTGATAATAATATGATAGAAGATCATGGTTAATACTTTTATCAAAGTTATATCATTCGTCTTATATGTATTTATATTCTATGATGAATAAAATGTTATGAGAAAATAAAATCTATATTTAATGTCCAAATTATCCTTTTTTATATTTTTCAATTTAGATTTAAATAAATGCTCCTAACATATTATGTAACTTTGGTATGATTAAAATTATACTTTCCAAATATTTATTAATGGAATTCATAATAAAAGCAACCATAAAAGAGTGGTTAATGTTATTTTGTAACAAACTATATTTATAAAAATACTTTAAATGTGTAATTTTATTAACTGTCATCACATTGAAAATAAAAATATGCATAAAGGAACACTCTTTGCACAAGGAAAAGAGAGAACTAAAATTTATTCATCTTTTACTATCAAATTGTAATATTATAATCAAGGCTTAATCATAGAGAATCCACAATACAATTTTTAGTTCCTGCTAGGGAACTATAGGCACCACCATAATTTAACTAGTTATTAATAACTCCCATTTTAACCAATGGGAATTTGAGTAATTTTTCTATTTGAAAATTTTCAATCTATTATCAATGTATAGATGCAAATTATATAACAAAATATATTTCAAAAATCAATTCTCTTGAATGTAATTGGTATAGAATTTTCATCCGATATAAGCGATTTTGGCGCTTCCATTAATTCCATGATCCAGGAAAAATTTTAAGAAAATAATTTATGTGGAACACATAGGTCACTAGTAGTCAACAATCTGATTTTCTTTAAAATAAAATACAACACAATAGATCATAAGGAGAGCATGGTTGAACTTCATGCCGTTTATTTTTATTTATTTATTTTATTCTATTTTCTCTTTTTAACTACATTACATATAATATACTCCTTAGATAAACTAGATATATTTATAAAAATTCTTCACAAGTTAATTTATAGGATTAACCATAAAGTCAATATATTTAGCACAACATTCTTTTTAATAATACATTATTTGATTTTTTTAATACTAAATATAAATATATATTTATTTATATAAAACTAACTTATTTACCATATAAATTAAATAATTTATATGACATTATTTATAAAGATAAGATATACAAAGAATATGTTAAATTATTACCTCGAAAAAGAAGTTTCTAAAACTTAGAAAATTGAGTGTGGAAGAACTTTCCTAAATTTACAAGTTTCTATTTTAATATACTTAAAATTAAAAAATCTTTAAAATATTTGAAAAAGAAATATCTAAATTAATGTATTTATAGTTATATAATAAAGCTTACATCTAATTATAACCACGACCTTAATTATAACCTTAATGTATTTATAGTTATAGAATAAAGCTTACATTTAATTATAGCACTGACCTTAATTATAACCTTGACATGAAACCTAATCCTAATTCTAATTCTATCTCTAATCATAAAGTAAACCTTAATCTAAACTATAATCCTAACCCTAATTTTATATCTAATTATATCCCTAACCCTAATCCTAATAATAACCTTAATTCTAATTCTATCTCTAATTGTAAAGTAAACCTTAATCACAAACTATAATCCTAACCCTAATTTTATATCTAATTATAACCCTAAAATTAATCCTAATAATAACTTTAACGTGAAACCTAACCCTAATTCTAATCTATTAAATCATGTTATCTAAATTTTTTTAATTTTAGTTTTAATTTGTAAATTTTGGACTCACCTTCTTATGACTTGTAAACCTGGTTAAGCCTGAGCTCTTTAGTTATTCTATGATATTTTTTTTAATTTGTTTCAATCTGTTAAATCATGCTATCTATGGGGTAAGCATGGTTCAAATTGGGTTATTCTTGAATCTATGCAAATATTTTAGGAGATTTTTTAATTTGTTTCAATTTATAAATCATGTGAGTGTTTTGCTACTTTAATTTTAATTTTTGAATTTTCTTTGCGAATATTTGATAAGGTTATGTTGAATCATTATCCATAATCAAGAAACCATTATCTTTGATGTTATTCATAAAATTATCATCACAAAACCCATATAAATTATAGTTATAATTAGAAGGATTTTTTTATCATTTTGTACAAGAGGTTGGCCATTTTGTAAGAGAAATTGTCTAATTCTACTCTTTGGATGAAAACCAATGGGATGATTTCAATCAAAAGTATTTTTATTTTTTTGTCTCCAATTATAAAAATTGACATGGATCTATAAGTTTTCCCCCTAATTTAAAATAATATTATAGGGATACCCTAAAACTTACACTTACCATTATAATTTCCCTCTCATGCCTATTATAGTCTTCTCAAACAATTTTGAATTTATTAAATACAACTAACAAGTAATTAAAACATAACTATTCTATAACTTTTTGGCAGGAACTTCACTGCCTTGTAGCTCTTGTTTATAATGAAACATGGTTGTCACAACAATATGGTCCTAGCATTCAATTGATCATATTTGGTGCACACACTAACCTTAAACCCAAATATAATAATAGTTTATGTTATATCACTTACATAAAGACCATTTCTAACCTAGTTTCCATAACACTACTAATCATATAAATTAGATCATACAACAATTAATTATTAAATTTCATGAAATTAATCTTTTAAAAAACTATATAAATTATACAAAATAAAATAAAAATTTAAATTTAAAATTCCTCTGCGAGTTAGCGAAGTTGGTTGAAATCTCGAGTTCTCGTGACTTACCCCATCGCACACACTTGGGGCATGTGTTGGTTACTCCAAGCTCACCCCATAAAGGAAACCTACTAGACTAGAGATAACAAAAAAAAATTAAAATAATTTTTTAATTAATTTTAAAATAAAAATTATAAAAACAAATTATATATTTTAAGTTTAATTATAATTATAATAAAAATGATTTTTTTAACAAACTATAATTAAAATTTTAAAAATATAATTTAGAAAAAAAATAAATTCATACAAAATAAATAATTATTAGAAATTTTGTAAGGAATGGCACCTCATGAATGTTGGATAAGCAATGCCATTGCTACAAAGGTGAACATAATATCCCTTGTATTCTTTGATCAAGATAATTTTTATTAACTAGCAATTCGATGCATTGGTTTATTGGTTATAATAATTTTATTATTATACTAAAATATTTTTAGAAATATTTTATATTTAACTTTTTAATTAGATATAATGTATCTATATTTAATTTTTTTAATTGTATAAATATAAGAGAAAAAATTTCTATTGTAAAGTAGTAAAAAATAATTAGAATTGAAAATCATATATTCTAGTTTAAAATCTATTATATCTAAAAATTTATTAGAATTAAATTAAATTATTTTTTTATTAATTTTATACCATTGTTATCTTAACATGAATATATCTTAGATGATGTGTTGGAGTTGAAATACATTTCTTGATATATTTTGAAAGTTTTCATCATGAAAGAACAAATGGATGAATGGTGGAAAAATCTCATTAATATTATTAAGAATTGTTAAAGTTAAAAATAAAATGAGTAGAAAATCAAATATATAATTGTCATCTAATCTTTTATTTTTAAATCAAATTTCAATACTTTATTTTTATTTTCATTTCGGTAATGGATTATGAGTTTGATTAATTCTATTTTATATTAAATTTAAATTTGGTAATGGATTATGAGGTTTTTTAAAAAAAATTGTTCTAAAAAATTAATAGACAAATGGAAGGAATGTAATTAGATAGTTAGTCCATAGACATTTTAAAAATACTAAAAATAAATAAAACTATAAAATATTTTTTACATAATTAAATTAACTCTTAATTAAATAAAAATTGTTCTTCAAATAAAACCTAGATAAATAGTAAATATATATTTCTATAAAATTAATATTCAATTTATTTAGAACTATTTAATAAATTTTTTGTTCTATTTATCTTGTTTAAATATTTATTTTCTTGTATTTTATTTATTCAAGAATTGTTATATAGTAAAAAACATAATATTATTTTAAAAATTTATATATTTTTAATAAATATTCTACAAATTTATAATTTTATTATAATTTTTTTTTTATTCAAGGGGTAAACGCTTTTGAACCGGAGCTATGAACCAGAATACAACCACTCAACAATACCACCCCAACGGGGTTTTAACCTTGGTGGCAAGAACAACAATGCCACCTTAAACCATCACACCATGCCAATATCGGCATAATTTTATTATAATTGAAAATATATTTAATGTTTAATTATTTATATAATTAGTATAAATATATCTAATTATATATTTGTCTAAAAAATATCAACAAATATCATTCTTGAGCTTTTTTATTTATTTAAGATTGATCTTATTTTACTTTACTATTATTCAGGAATTATTTTATTGTATCTACTTAAGAGTTATTTACTTATGAAAAACTCAACTTCACATAGTTGTGCACCTAATATGAATCAAACTTGGGGTCAAGGTCAAACTTAACAACTATAATATTCATTTCCTCAATAACATTGGAATAGATTAAACATGAAAGAGCCCACTGATCTCAAACTATTATTTACTTATCTTTAAATCACTATGTAATGTCAATTCATCTATCAAATAGATAATACATTCTTTATCTACCTACAAAATCAACAACAAATACTTTTATTATCAACTTATATTTTTCACTATGTTACAAAATAATTACAACAATCAATATTTATTTTTAATTAACTAATTACTATCAACTAAACTTTCAACATTCATAAAATAACTAATCCATCTACAAAGTTGTACTAAAAAATCACTTAGACAATAACATTTAACAATGTTTATTATAAAAAATAAAAATAAAAATAAAAATCAACCAATAAATCTATGAAAACTTTTTACTAATAAATTATTTGTTCATCAATATTTAACAAATATTTATCTGAAAAAACCAACTCAATTTCAACTATAATAATTATAATTGTATCTCGTGTGCACAAAAATTGGAACCAATGCTATATCCCTAAAAACAATAATCTTCATTGACCCAATAATATTGTATAATACATATAATTTAGATCTAAAACTATTATCTACCCTACACCTAAATCAAAATGTTATAACTCATTTATGACTGTCCAACAAAAACTTTAAAAATAAATACTCACAACTACATAACACTTATTCACCATCCTAAATTCTATCTATTATAATTTTATCTATTATGAATGTTTATTTTAATATTTGTTATTATAATAACAACACCAATTAAAACCATCTCGACCCTCCGTTGTTTTGCTTGTTGAAGTGAACTGGAAGCTGTCGCTATCTTCGTCGTCTACCTGATCTACCTGCACCTCTACAGGCCTTGGAATTTGTAGCGCAGGAACCTCCATTGTCCCTTCCAATATCTTCACTACTTCTCCCATGCTCAACCTCCTATCTTCATCATCTTCGATGCACAACATCCCCACCATAGCGACTCTTGTTACCTCTTCAATATCCGCCCCATTTGCTATCTTTGCATCCACAAGGCCTATTATGTTTCCTCTCTGAATTTGAGACGACGCCCAGTTAGGAAAGTAGAATCTGCTCTCCTCCACATTCAAGTCCAGATTTCTTCTCCCGGATAAAATTTCCAGCAAAGTCATGCCAAAACTGAATACATCCGCTTTAGGAGTGATAGGAAGGCCGGACACCCACTCGGGAGCCAAATACCCTCGAGTTCCTCTTGTGGTCGTCAGTACGCGGCTGAAATCTCTGCCCACCAGCTTTGCCAGCCCAAAGTCGGCGACCTTCGGGCTGAAGTCGCCATCCAGCAGAATGTTTTCAGGCTTAATATCACAATGAATGATACGGTCCCTGCATTCCTCATGGAGATAAAGTAATCCTCGTGCAGTGCCCAGTGCGATCTGAAACCGAGTCTTCCAATCCAACACCTTCTCTACTTCATCATCTCTACAGAAGAGGGAGGACTTCAGAGAGCCATTAGGCATGTAGGCATACACCAGTAGCCTTCGAGAGCCTTCTACGCAGAATCCCCAAAGCCTCACCAAATTCACATGTTGTGCTTATTTCTGCACGGAATTGCTTTTCTACTTGTGCAGAACCCTCTAATCTTTTTACCGCCACAAGCGTGCTGTCTGGCAGAGTTCCTTTGAACACAGAGCCGAATGCTCCACTCCCGAGCTTATGCTTGAAATTATGGGTTGCAATTCGCAACTCTTTGTAAGTGAATGTTCTGAGTGAAGTTGGCACGTCCTCTTCCATGTTTTTCTTGGGCTGTCTTCGATGTTTCCACAGAAGAAATCCAACAAAAAGGAAAGCTAAAACAACAGCAGCTGCAGCAGCAACGGTCGCAGGAAGTAAAATTCCTGGAGCAGGGGATTTACGGCGTACTTCTGATGTCGAGTGCGGCAACTCAGAAGCAGCTAGCCTAATGAAGACGGATTGGCTCTTAGATGAAACACGCATTTTGAATAAATCCCCAAACCAGAGTCTACAGACTGGTAGATCAGAAATAGCGAGAGCAAAGGCTGTGCAGGAGCAATTGTTGAGACAGGCAATCCTGCAGTCTTGCAGTGTTGCCTTGTTGTTGTATGAGACACCTTCTTCTTCGGGCAAGTATTGGTTCTTGGATTCCAAGAAGCCGTCGGTTGTGCCTTCTGTGAGGGAGCATTGCAGGGGTCTTCGCCGAGCACACCCACTTGACCACCAACCTTGAGTGTCGTGCTTCGGTGTGAAACCTTCAACAAAAGTGCACACACCATCAGCATTGCAGAGTCCATATGCCCCGCAGATATCATAGTCATTGCATTGACCTTGGAAACTTGACCATCCCTGACTCCAAGTACCATCATCCATCCAGTAGTACATTTTTAATTCACCCTTCTGGTTTATCTGGATCCGCCCCGTGAGGGCATGATCTGCCTGGATTACGTTAAAATGAAAGTATATTCTTGAACGAGATAGCCTCACACAGAACATTTGGAATCTCCTAGGAGCATACACCTCCGGAACCTTGATAAAATAATTCCCAATCCACTCTCCGGTGGACCAATATGGAACACTCTTGTTATAGATCATCACCAGCTGCGTCTTTCCTGGAGACATGTCCATTTCTACAGAGAAGAGCCCACTTGCAGGATCCACAGAACTCTTCCACGAAGCTCCCTTCATGCCTTTCCACAACTTCATGCCAGGAAACCATGTATCTGTCGGATGCGCGAAACTCTGCCAAACAATCTCAGACTTGTTGTGGGCACCCAGCATAATGAAATTACCACTGTCCGTTATCACCGCCCGTGATCCTTTCAGGCCAATATCAGTTGACCAAACTGACAGGCCCTTTCCATCAAACAATCTGAGACGACCGTCGCTGGAAAATTGCAGAACGCTGGGCATTTTTCTGACAGGATTCTCTCTGTTAGCCACCCAAACTATGGTCTTCTCAGGGATCTGTGCATACCAGATGCCAATGTAACAATTATTCGTTCCTTTCGGACTGAAAAATCCCAATGCAAACGTGCCATTCTTTGAGATTATGGTCTGATTTACAGTGAGGAAAGCCCCCAATACAAGCGCATCTCCAACGTGCACTGCCAGTGAACTGCAATAATGCGCTGCAATAATCATAGTAATTGCTAGGATCAAGTACTTGATCGCCATTTCAATAACAATAGAGTTTGTATATTCTTAACAATTGCTTTTAAGTAGTGCGTAGATGGTTCTATGTTTCTGATTTAGTTTCGAATTTAAATAGAAACCAAATGGGCTATGCAATGAAAGAACATGGCCAAAGTAGTGACGTTGAACCCGCGTGAATGAATGAATTCACTTTTGTGACTTCTTTGATCCAATAATTCCAAACGTCAAGAGTGTGGAAATGATGAATTCGCTCTTTCGCAGTTGTGGTGGATCTGCCTACCTAAAACGTCTTCCACTGAGTTCTTTGATGCAATAATTCCAAACGTCAAGAGTGTGGATATGATGAATTCACTCTTTCACGGTTGTGGTGGATCTGCCTACCTAAAACGTTTTCCACTGAAGTGTTGGTGGGGTTTGTCCTCCACAAGGGAAGTTCATCCGACATCCTCGTACGCGAAATTTCGAAGATTTGACAGCGCGAAGACCCGATTTTGTCGAACGGGCAATTTCGGTCTTCTAGGTATATTATTGCGCCACAAATATTGTTTGTACGCTCGGGTTACAACACTTTTACCTAAATGGAAGTCAAGTCCGGATCCTTCCAAAATTTTCAAACCGCGTTGCTGTCTACGTGTTTTCGCCAGTGTGCCGTTTTTTCTACAGTGCACTTTTAGCTTATTGTTGAAGACTCCATGAAACTCAGGTCTTTTTGTGCCGACGAAAGGGGACCATTCCCATTAACATGAAGACAATCATTTTTATGCTTTCATGAACATGCATTGCTAATGAATTCTTTGTTCGAACACGCAACGATTGAAAGATCAATGTTATATTCGAACACGTAACGATTAAAAAATTAATATTATATTAACAATTAGGGGGAGAGGGGTCACTAGTCATGTAAGTTAATTTTGCAAGCAAGTAACAATTGTCTGGAATATCGTAGGACCTTTGTATTTTTTCAAAATGTGGACTGACCTCTTATCTATCTATAACTAAAGTTTGGAGATGTGACTCATCATGCAACTTGGAAGTGTTCAAAATTTGACTTTTTAAAGATTGGACTGAAACTTAATCATGGTACCCCTAGTAGTTGAACAAAAAAATATCATTTGTTGCTTGTAGAATATCATATTTTTATTTACTAGCAATCACACCTTGGTGTGCAATAGGTACACTGAAGAAGTGTGGAAGGTCAATTGAGGAGTTTTTGGGTCTAATTTTTACATACATAGAAAGTGTTGTTGTTTGTGCAACAAAGGTCTCAATGGAGAAGTGATAGCTTCAAATCAACTATGCATTCACTTATAGGGATCCCAACACAACTAAAAAAAAAACCTTTGAATCATGAAGATAATAAGGATTCATTACCAATAAGATCATGTTATGTTTGCAATAGGGAGAGAGGGAGAAAGAGGGAGATATGGGATAGAAAGAGGGAGAGATATAGGGGGAATAGAGAGAGAGATAAGGAGATAGAGATAGAGAGAGGGATATGGAGAGGAGAGGGAGAGATAAAGAGAGAGGACAAAGGGATATATATAGATGGAATAGATAAATATAGAGGGGGAGAGAGGGAGAGAATGAGAGAGAGATATATAAATATAAAGATAGTGATAGGAAGTGATATATAGATATGGGTAGAGAGGGGGATAAAATATATGGGTAGAGAGAGATGGATAGATAATGAGATAGATACAAAGGGAGATATGTAAGAATTTAAATATGGAGAGATAGAGATAGAGCAAGAGATAAGGAGGGAGAAACAAGGAGAGAGAGATGTGGAGAGAGCTAGAATAGATAGAGAGGGAGGTAGATGGAGGGAGGGAAATAGATATAGGAGAGAGAAGTATTGAGATATAGAAAGAGGAAGTAATAGGGAGAGGGAGAGAGGGAGAGATAGGAATATAAAGGAGAGATAGAGAGATAAATATAATTTTGGAAAGATAGAGGGGGTGAGAGAGAGACAAAGACAGAGACAACGAGATAAATATATAAAGGGAGAGATGGAAGGAGAGAGGGAGAGGGAGAGGGAGAGATAGAAAGAGGGAGACAATGAAAGAGGGGGAGATTAAAAGAGAAATATAAAGATATAGGAAGTGATATAGAAAGCTCGAGGTAGAGAGAGGGATATATATAAAGAGAAAGAGAGATGGAGGGAGAGATGGAGGGATATAAAGATAGAGATAGGAAGTTATATACAGAGAGAGGTAGAGAGAGATATATATATATAGAGAGAGAGAGAGGTAAGCAGAGGGACATATGGGGAGATATATATAGAGATATATATAGAAATATATATAGAAATATATGGGAAGAGAAAGAGAGAGATAGGTCTCTTTATATCTCTATCTCCCTCTCTATCTTTATATTTTTTATTATCTCTCAACCTCTTTCTTCCTCTCTCTCCCTTATTTGTTTCTATATTTTTCTTCCCTTCTCTCATCCTCTATCTATATTTCTCTCATTTATTCTCTCTATCTATTCCCATCTCCCTATCTTTTTTCCCTTACTAATTTTTTCTATCCCTATTTATATCCCCCTCTCTCTCACCCTTTCCCTCTTTATCTTTTGATCTCTCAACCTCTATATATATCTTTGTCTTCTATTTCTCTAAGTTATCTCTCTATCTCTCTTTGTATGATATTACATCTATGTCTCTGGACTCCTCTCTTTTGAACCTCTCTCTTTATTTATCTAATATTTCCTATCTATATCTCTTTATCTCTCCATATTTGTTTTTTTATATCTATACCTCTATTTTTTTTATCTCTAGCTCTTTTGTTATCTCTTTGTATCTCTTTGTCTCCCTCTCTATTTCTCTATTTATCTCTCTTTATTTTTGTTTTCTCTATTTTTTTTCCTCCTAAGTGTGCAATGGGTACATTGAAGAGGTTTTAAGGCCGAGTTATATCCTTAATCAAATGACATGCTACCCTAAGCATAACTCCCTAGGGAGAGGCTACATTTGGGATCATCACTAGTAAAATCTAAACAATTCGAAGAGCAAGAAAATGAGAATGGTAGAGTAAAAAGGAAATTACCTACCACCCCCATCTATAGTGAAGTGTCAATAGAACATGCATCAGAAGCACTCCTATAGATGAGTGTTCAAAGGAGATCAAAGAGGAGAAAACAATAAATAATTAGGAAGGAAACCCAATCCTTTGAGGAACATGAGAAAGATGAATATATAGAAGGGAAATCTAAGGAAAAATAACCCTAGGCCCGACTAGATATCAACACTCTTTACAATTATTTTGTAAAAGGGGTACCACACAAAACTATGCAACTATATATACAGAGATGGGAGTTGCAAATAAGGAAACAATAGAGGAGGAAGTAACAAGATATATGGTAGCCTCCACAAACACACTTCAGGAGTTGATAGAATAGTTTCCTTAAGAGTTATGTAATGTCCCCATTTTTTGAGGTAGTTTGATTTAATTAATTTAATTAATTAAGTTGTCCAAAATAATGATTTTTCATGAGGATGACTAATTTTTTATTTTAATTAAATTAAAAGTGGTATTAAGTTAATTATTTATAAGGTTATCAAATAAATCAATATTATAAGGTGACCTTATATTTAATTAATTTAATAAAGTGACTTGAATAAAATAATATATTATAAATTCACTTAATAAAAATAAAATAATATTCTAGAAGCTTCTTGAAGAATTGGAGAAAAAGAATAAATAGAGGGGTTGCCTAAGCTTCTAGACATCCAGATTTGAAATTGATATTTGATAATTCATCTTGTGGAGCCAAGGGTTTTTTCAGATTTCTTCTTGATCATAGGAAACAAAATCCTATTGATAGCAATTTTGAGTGTGTGAAATATCATCTGAATTATTTCAATTGTGTGAAAGGTTACTTTAGACTTCTCATTGATACAAAATTTTTGACCATTGGCCAATTTTGCATAGATCAATTGGAGACATTGGAGTATTTGTAATGGTGGATCCATTGCCAATCATTTTGGCATTGTTGATTGGCATCTCTTGTGTATTTCAACTAAGAGTATAAGGTTTGATATTTCTTGATAGCGAATTGGAGTTATCACAATCATTAAATCAACTTGTAGAACCCACGATTTGGCTCATGGTGATTCCTCTTTGCATCGATTCTTCAATCTCCAAGTAGCGCTTGAATTAAGAGCAAAAGTGAGATCATTTTAGGAGCAATTGGGATGACTTTTGAGGCTTCATCAAATTATTGTGTGGGTTTGATCCACAAGAATAGGGGTGGCCATGAGAAGGTTCGATTCCAAGAAGAGAAGCATATAAAATTCAAATAAAATTAGGGAAGCATCATTAAGAGACAAGGAAGCTAGGCGCCCAATCATTGGAGGCAAATCTTTATCCATCAAGGAGAATCGATCTTTTCCTTATTGGTAGCTTGCATTTCCAGGTTCCTCTATATCAGTCCATTATATCAAATCTTTGTATATTTTCAGTTATGGTTTGCATTGTAGAATTCAATCATAATAGATTCACAAATCCCTGTCGTATAGGACTGCATTCACACCTCATATCTCCATTGAGAAAGGCAATTGTAATCAGACTCTGGAATTTTAAGTTGGTTCATGATGTAAGCTAAGAGTCTTGGCATTCTTATGATAACTTGTAAAGGTGATTGCATTTCAATAAGGACATCATCTTTGGGGAGTATTACATGGTTGTAATGATCATTTGAATATTATATGAGGATGTATGCCAACTGTTTGACATAATGTCAACAGGTTGTAGATGTATTTTCTTCATATAATTTCTCATTCATATGCATTTGAAAATACTAGAAGTGATTGCGTTGCATTTAGAAACTTGCATAGATATCATAGAAGTTATTTTCAATCTTGTAAAATTAGTTTAGCATTCATTATATGCATCAAACTACAAGTTGAAACTTCATATCAGCCAACAAGAACATTGCATACAAACTATTGACAAAATTACAAGGGAACAAATTGAAGCAAATTGAGGTCAGTTTGAGCAAGGCTCATTTCAAGTTAGAATTAACCCTTAAACAAAAGAGAGAAAGCAATTTAAGAGAAAGAAAAATTAGGAATAGGATCTAGAAGAGATCACTCCTTTAGCCACCCTAGGATAAAAAAATAAAATAACACAAATACATGCTAAGGAGCTCAAATCAAAGCAAACAGTGGACAAGCGTATGATACAAAATCCCCAAATTACTTAGCAAATCAAAGAAGAAACATTGGAAGCCACTAAAAAGGAATATGTGGTGATTCAAGAAGAGGAAAAGGCCTTATCAAGCTCAAATCACTCCATTTGAGGGAACCCAACAAGAAACTAGTAACACAATAGGCCAAGACCTACCATACACATCCACTCCATCGTCAAATAAGACTTCATCCAACTCATCAGGAAATTCCTTTAGCAACAAAGGAAAATTCAACCATGATGCCAACACAACTACTATAACTACCACTAGTTGGATGTTAGGTAAATATCTCTAGTATCTCATCACTCAAGAATTTTTAGCTAGGAGACGTCTTTCATCAAACTTTCTGGTAGGATATCCTCAAGCAACATGTGGGTAATGCAAAACAACTAGAAGTGGTGATGAGTGATCTACAAAATAATTTTCCACATCTACAAAGGGACACATCACAACCTCTAGGAAAACACATAAATAAATTGGTTGATGAACTCATTAAAGATATGGGTAATTAGGCACAACTAGATCATAAATAATATTATAAATAAATTGACCAAAGTAAGGATGATAAAGGAAAGAAAGAAATGTGTAGTGGCCCAAACACAATTGGAGTTAGACATATGCAAATTACAAAATGGTTCCAATGATATCAACACCCTCTACCAATTCTACATACAGTGCCAACCTTTATAAAAATCCTAAATGGGTAGATAGATCACATTGAACAATAGATCCTCCAAGTATCTATCACATATGATCCTATGTAATATACAAAAGGGCCGGTTAGAGCACATATGAAATCCCTCCACACTCATATGCAAAAAATTTAAGATCAAATCAAACAACTAAGAAAGGTGGTTAGTGTGTAGCTAGCCCATGCCATGAGTCTCCTACATGATGCACAATAAGTAGCAGAGGAAATTCAAATCGCTTCAAAAATTCCCAAAGTAGAGTGGAACTTATCACACATTAATGTGTAGACCTGCAAATCCTTCAACAAGATAACGAGCAACAGGACAATACCTTTCAATTCAAATAAATATATAAGAATATCCTACTTGCAAATCGATTCTCTTTTACATGTCCTAAGGATAAGACACAATTTTGAAAGGGAGAATGATGTTGGAAAGAATAAGAATAGAATACAAAATAAAGTTGCAACCAATAGTAGAACCTACCACAACTCACTACAAAAGGGATGTAGATCATAAGATTGGCTAGGCCTAATAGGAATATACATATATTATAAGGGACACATCCCAAATCTAGCATGTGTATAGATAACAGATAAATGGAAGAGAAAAAGAAATGATTACTATAAAATAAAATTATGTTATATAAAAAATGTGAATATTATATAAATGTATTATTGAGATGTGTGATTGGATTATTGACTATGATTCAAGTGAGGAGTATAGCTTGATACTATAATGCATTAACCTTTGGTCATACTCCTATTGTTGTTACTAGGGTATACATATAACTCATAAAGAATCCTTTGGGCTTAGAAATTTGATCTATGTCCCACTTGTCTTGCTAACATACACATTCATGAAGGAGGCAATGTTGGCAATGTTGATTACAAAGTTATTTTTTAGCAAATTTCTCAATATTGGCATGAGAATTGAGTAATGGAGCATCTTGAATGTTATTGGTGGGTCCCACATGAGTTGGGTTATTATTTTGGACGCCTACCTTAGGATATGGTCCATTATGGAGGATTCACAAGTCAATAATGTTGTCTATTAGTAGTATGGAGGTTATTTTTTCTATTCATGGCTTACTAGGAGTTGCCTTTACTATTCTTAGAAGAGCTTCTTCATTATGGACATGGGCATTTATGAATTTCGCTATGGCTTGATTGTCTATTATTTTGGGAAACTATTTATAGTATTCCTAATGCAATAGGTATTTAACACACAAAACCCCCTCACTTAAAACAAATCAAATGCACAAACAAATTACCTAGAACAAATTTAAAATCTATAATACAAACTTCTTATTTGTTCATTCAAATCACCAGCATGAAACATAAATACTTCCAAAATCTAAAAATACATTTATTGCAGCCTCTATGGCTAATAAATATGCATAAAAACTAAAAATAAACTGATCTAAACTCTTCATTCTTCCCCAAAATTTGAAAATTTCTCCTTCAATTTCTCTGTGAAAACCCTTCATCCACGCTTCCTTAACCCCCAATTTTGGCCTCCTTCCAAAAAGCCATGACCCAAAAATGAAAAAGGCATTAAAACCCATTTAGAAAACATTTAATGCTCCAAAATCATTTTCAAACTCCATTTTTAAAAATTGCTAAAAATATCCTCACAAATAGGGGCTCAAATTGGAAAAATCAGTCAACTCCACTTCATGGACACCTTGATTCTCATTTCTTCAATCTTGGAGTTAATTAACGTGTTTTCATAAATAATAACTCCCCCAAAAATGCATGCCAAGAATAGCATATTCCATAATTTGAATTTAAAATTTTAAAAACTTCCTCCTACACTATCTCCCACTTCAAATTTTGCAATTTGAAAACAAGACCAATTATTTATTACAATTTATTTTGGTCTTAATATTGCAATTTTTTCCCCTACAAAATAAATTAGTAAACCTTTGAAAATCAAAATGTAAAAATTCTCTTTTTGGTTGTGTAGGATTGTCTGACCCCTTGGATGCTCTTGCATCAATTCCTCTTTCACTTCTCTATAAATTGAAGATATGAGATAGTAATTTCATGAGATGGTTTATAGGTACATAGGTATTGCCAAAGTGTTGTCAAAATGAATTCCTCTTTTATTTCTCCATAAATTGGAGACACGAGATATTGGTGTTATAAGACTTTTTATAGGTACATAGGTGTTGTTAATGTGTTATCAAGTGTTGTTAAAGTTAATGATATCAAGTTTCAACAATCCATAACGTTCTTGTTCAATGATTTCTGGATTTGATTGTGTGAGAATTTTTGCATCAACATTTCGAATCACACTCTATGATCCATCATCAAGATGAAAGCAAAGAATTGTTCAAGGAGAAAAAATGAATGGTTGCAAACCAAGAATTACCTAAAAAGAACAATGGAAGGGAGATGAGAGAAGGTTCCACACGGACCTAGAAGGACTAGACACTTAAGAATTAAGACTAAAAAACTAAACCTAAAAAAAGAGGAAGAAGAAATAAATTAACGAAAAATACAATGCAATAATTTCCAATAACTAATGCAAAAAACTAGTGCATAAAACCAACAAAAATAAAACCAAGCACATTGCACAAATGCAAGAACGAACAAAAGGCTAAAAGGGGAGAGAAAAACTAAAAATAAACAATAAATAAAATAAAATAAAAACCTAGATCTAAATACAACAAAAACAAAAACAAAAAAAAACATAAATCAAGGCTAAAACATATGAGACAAAAATACTAAGGATGCAAAAATATAGGCAAGAAAAGACAATTGAACAAAAATAATATATAGACAATGAAAAGATTAAAATGAAAATACCAAGTAAAGAAAAATACAAAAAGGAGCAAACCGAAACATACAAAAATAAAACAATAATATATATATATATAACCAACCAAAAAACAAAAGCAAGGAAATAAAATACAAACATTAAAATGCAAATAAATACAAAAATACCAAAAAAAA
Source organism: Sequoia sempervirens (assembly GCA_007258455.2). Classification (NCBI taxonomy): domain Eukaryota; kingdom Viridiplantae; phylum Streptophyta; class Pinopsida; order Cupressales; family Cupressaceae; genus Sequoia; species Sequoia sempervirens. Next base: position 344,780,097 of record VDFB02000003.1, on the reverse strand, counting down.
AAACAAATGAAAAAACAAAAACATATATGAAATAAAGAGAAAATAGAAGAAAAACAAATAAAAATACAAAAACATACAAAATTATAACAATAACAAAAATACAAATAAATACAAAACAAAACCAAAACAATACAAACAATACAAACCAAAATACAAATAAAAATGCAAAACAAAAGACAAGAAAATAAACAAAATGAAGGGGAATCTAAAGAATATAAACCTACAACCAAAAAAACAAAATAAGACTAAACAATTAAAACAAAAATACAAATAATTATAAAAATAAAGAGCGAGAATGAATGGTGGAGAGATATGTTTATGTGATAGGTCGAGATTGGGTGTTAGAAAACGAACAACAAACAAAAAAAAGCGAATAACACTAAAAACAACCTACACCTCAAGATTAACCTAGTTGGATTCAACACAAAGTAAAGAAGACAAATGAAACCTTATACCTTGTCTCAAATCGATCCTTTGGTTGGCCCTCCGATCTTTGATGTGTATGCTTCTTGGATGACACAAGATGCAAGCTAGATGATGATAGGATAATGGATAAAAGTGGGTGCAAGCATGAAAATGACTAAGTATGGATTCTAGGAAAATTTTGCAAGAGTTTGGTTACAATGCATGATCTCTTTAAAATGAGAGAAAAGAGGGGGTATTTATAGAGATTTTGGAACTCTCTAGGGAAATGGACGGTCAAGATTGAGCTACTAAGATGAAGATGTAGGGTTAAGGTGAGTTGAAAACTCACAAGCCCTCACATTTTGACATTTAGCACATGAAATGGCTTGAAAAAGGTGATGTGTATATGAGGTGGAAGGATAGTACATGACATGGAGGGGGTACATAGTACCTTGGGATTAGGACAAGATCTCCTCATAAAAGAGGTACTTGTCCCTATGTGGGTGAGAGGACAAGTGGGGAATTAAAAATTCTTCAAATATTCTTATGGGGATGACAGAAGGAATTTAAAATTCTTTTGAATGCATTGGGGAATTAAATGTGAATTAAAAATTCACATGGAGAATGAAGATGCCTTGTCCAAAAAGAAAAACATTTAATAGGGTTGACTTGATTAAGTGATTAAAGTTGTGCAAGTACTCGATTAGACTAATTAATTATGATTAGAAGAGGGTTAGATTTCACATGTGACTTGATGTGACAAGTCAAAGATCACATGGGGAAGAGAAAAAATAATTTAATATTCCTTGGAAGGATAAAAAGAATTAAAAATTCCTTGAGAGGTTGATTAGGCTAGTTAATGAAGGATTAGAGGAGGGTTAGGTGGCTAAGAGATTAGAGGCCAACTTGCAAAAAGAAGGATTAGGCATGTGCACATCCCTAATGATGAGACTAGAAGATGGATTAGGATTAGATAAAAATGATGGAGGATGTGACATGAAGGGAATTAAATAAATGACATATTTATTTAATTCAATTGATGAAAATGAGGATTAAAGAGATAAGGTATTTATTTATTAATTAAATACTTTAGAGATTTGGCAGAATAAAGGATATTAATTAAATAATAGTGATATTACTTAATTAATGCAAATAAGGGGATGCTTCGACGAAAAGGGATAAATTTGGATAAATTAACTGTCCAAATTTAGGTGTCTACAGTTATAATTAATAGAGATTGACTTGAACCCACCTTGGGTGCCCAAGTTGGCTTCTTGGAGTTAACACTTTTGCATGATAAGATATTTCAGAAGGCTGAGTTAAGTGGGCCCATTCTTGGGTGCCAACTTTGAGGATAAGCTTTGAAGATATCTTTGGAGTAAAGGTTGAGTTATGACTTTAGTTTGAGACGCCCAAATGGATGGAGTTGATTTGACATTGTTCTTAATGATAAAACTCTACTTGCATGAGATAGGCATAGGTTTTGTGAGATAATAATTGAGCTTTGTAATTGTAACTCTTTGGAGTTTACAAGGTTGATTATTGCCTATTTATCTCAAGCAAGTTGAGGAGAGTTTGTATCATTTTTTATTGTAGATTGTGAAGAAGATTTGTTGAAGGCAAAAGAAGGATCTCAAACAAGGATCAAAATTATTGTAATCTTATTCTGAGATTAAATAATACATTGATTTTTGGTGGATTTTTTTTCCTGAAAGGGTTTCTCCACGGTATATGTTGTGTATCTTCTAATATTATGTCTAATTCTTCTACAACCTTTTGTCTTCAATCTACAAATGATAAAATGAATTAATCAAATTAATCACCCACAAAAAATTTATAACAAAGAATACATATTTAGATTAACAATCATAAAGTTTTACAAAGTATTAAGCTACATAATCACCTCAATTTTCAACAGCATATATATATAGGAGTCATAAAGGGAAAATAACAAAAAGAGAAGCAAAAAACCAAAAAAAGAAAATAGAAACAAAAGACAAGACCACAAAAATCCGAGGGGAACTAAGAAGGATGAAAGAAAGAAGGAAGCAACATGAGACAAGAACCAAACAAATACCAAGAGCAAAGAAAAACAAGAACAAAAGGAACCAAAAGGAGAAGAAGGCAACCCTAAGGGAAAAGAGAGGGGGAAACAAGAAGAAAAACCAAAAATAACCAAAAGAAAGGGATGACGAGACAAGGGGAAACACAGGTCATTTGGTTCGTCATCCCTTTCTTTAGACCATATAAATCAGGGATTACAAATTCTCCAACATCAATTTTATGCTAAACCTTCCAAGTGTTCTCTTGGTCTCAAATGACTAGAGTAATTGGATCACACATTGTATCATGGAGTAAAGTTGATCCAAAAAAATTAGGCTATGATTAAGAGAGAAAGCTAACTCCTAGACAAAAAGCACCTATGTATGTAGCATTCTAACATAACATGCCATCCCCCATCCCACACGTCGGACAAAATACGCGAACGGAAAGATAAAACAGCAAGACAAAACATTAACTGAAAGAGGTGACTGACGCACGACGGATTCTACCGGAAAAGTTAGATTGACAGACGTTTACAATTTCTGCCGAATTTTGAATTTGGAAACATAGACTCAGAGTTTTAAAAAAGAGCGGGTTGATATTTATTGTAATTTTAAAAAACGAGCGGGATTTTGTAGAGCGGGAGCCACGTTCAAAATCAAATACACAAAAATTTGCAGCAGAGAATGGCTTTATTCATCTGATTGCAGGGCATGAAAGAAAAACTCGACATATTAGGATTTTTTCATTGGAGCTGGTGATATACATTGGAAGTCCTCGTGATTTTAAAAATAGGTGCATATGATCTGACTATATTTGCATTCTTCATGCTGCATTTCGTTTCAGAAATAACTATTTTTTTCTCGTTTTCCATGCAGAAAAAGTTTTCGTCCTCTTTCTATGTGGGGATACTTTGATTCAGTAAAGATGGGTGTCGTAGCCAAGCCCGAAGACAAGCATGTTGCAGGGGCTCCTTCTGGCTAGCACGCCCGACGCGATATTGATTTCCCCTGGGGTTTGTTGCAGTGTAATGTTGGAGGTGGCGTAGTGTATTAGGGCATCTGCCACAGCCCCCGGCAATTTTGCACAGCCAACAAATTCGCTCACTGTGCAGCCCGTTTGGGATTCAAACCCTTCACCTGCGGAAGTGGTGCTTATAAACATTTCCAATAGAGGCAGGAGGCTAAGGATGTTGAATTTGGCATTACGCCTATTAAGTTCATTTGCATAGAATTTTATAAATTCTTTTTAGCAGATCTTTTTTGTGCATATTCTTCTAATCACTTCATTCCTTGGGTTGACTCTCTTTAAGGCATTCTGTCAAACAGTTCATGTACCTTTTCTATTCTTCCACAGGCAGTTACCACTGCAACATCTATCAATACTCATTTCTTTTCAATTTTAATGGATGTCTATACCTTTTACTAAAGCTCCATTGGGTACAATCAAGGAGGATGCCAATGAAGGTTGAGGAGCCTAGCCTTATAACTGCAAATTGCATTTTCTTAGAAGTTTCTATGGCCTTTCTAATAAGCCCATTTTGAGCATACCCTGTAGTTTGCTATTCCATGAGACCACATTTGTTAAGGGCATTTTGTCAAACAGTTCACGTGCCTTATCTATGTTTCCACATTTTGGATGCATGTTTACCAGGGCACTTGCAACAAATTTGTTTAATGAAATTCCTCTTTTCTTTATGTTATGAAAAATGTTTTATAAATTATTGGTTTGGGGTTCCTTTTGATTGAATTTTGGGAATGATTGATGGTTATTTAATCGAGTAGAAGATTATCTTTTGGAAATGGTAAAATGAAATATTATACATTCTAATTTGTGAATATGGTTATGAATTATAGACAGAATTGTATGTGTATATCATTGCATTTGTATGAAAGTTCTAAATCTTTCCAACAAATCTATGTTTAAATCTCACAACCATTATAATCCATATAGAAATGTGACATATTGTCAAACAATCCTCGTGCTTTGCTTATGATTCTACATTTTAGATATATATCCACTAGAACATTTCCAACTATAATACTTTCCAAAAATCTGACTTCCAATATGCTTTGAAGGGTGTCCCTACCCTGTTCCAAAGCTGTGCAGGTTGGTAGGATGTTGGCCAAGGTTGGGAGTATGGCATTACATCTGACAGTAGTTTTTGCTAAAAGTTTTAGAGAAAAAATTCAAAAGCAATCCATGGTTAATTAACTCTTAAATCGAATTATTTTCATCTTGTTTCATATATTTTCAGTTTATGATTTTAATCTTGAGTAAGATCAATGAAACATTTTGCAGCTCAACAATATTTTTTATATTCAACATTTTCTAAATAAAATAAGTAGTTGGAAAAGGGAAAGGTGTTGGGAGAGAATTTAGTTAAGAAATTTTTGAAAAGAAAATTGTTATTTTTGCTTAGTGTGTTTGTGACATTGTGGCATATCCTTATTGATTTTGGATTTGTGAATTTAAAGTCTAAATAGCAAGAAATTGACATTAACAACTTCAAATTCAAGTGTGTAAGACTAGGGTCCCATGGATAGGAGCTTTCTAAGAAAATTTAGTAGGTGTTGCTGAATTTTTTTAGGAATAATTTAAAGTTGGTGGTCCCATGAATTTAGTAGTGCAGTTCAACTTAAAAGTTTAAGCTGGTGAACTCTTTATCATCTAGTTTCAGTTCAAATCTATCCACATTGTTGCAAAAGAGTGGAGTGGAAGACATTTCTATTTTGGCCTTACAAAGGACATTTGGAGAGTATGGTTTCTATCTTAGATCTTATTGATGTTTTTTATTGTTTTAATGTAGTTTTCAAATTATTCCATTAGATATGGCTATCGATTTCTTCATGAATGACTTCAAATTTTTAGGTTTAATCACTAGGGCATAGGGATACAATTTTTGTAGAGCTTACCAAAGAAAAGGAAAATGTTGTGGTTTGTTTTGCATGAAGACAATTTAAATTATATTTGGATAACATTTGGGATTTGTTAGCAACCTAATCAAAGTGTTGGTTCTATTTATGTAATCTCTTGGATGATCAATCTTAATGTCGACTAGTTATTGGTTCCTTGGCTCACATTGTTTTGGTGGAGTGGTATTGTAAATATTGTGTTTAGTCTATGATGTATGTGATTTTTACTTAATAAAACAAATTGGAAGTAAAGATCTTCTAACATATTATAGTAACGGAGGGGAAAAAATGTTATAAGAATCTTCTAACACGCTAAAAAGTGGATTCAAAGCTCCAAACTAGTACTTGTCTTTTGACCTTAAAAACAATTTAGAACAATTTTGAGTTTTTTTCTTTCTTTATATTAGAGTTAATGCTCGATATTTATCTTGTGAAAAATAGGTTTTCATTCTCTTATAGAGATTTAACAAGCTTTACCTTTTTTCTAGAATAATATGTTGTCTAACTTTTTCATTTTTCAAGCTTTGCAGGTTGTGACAAGGCAAGGACAATTTTGTGGTGTTTGTTGTTTATAAAGGAAGTCTTGCCTAAGATTTGGGAAGAAAATGAGAGCTCTGAAAATGTTGAACTCATTGAAACTGTTGTAAATGCATAATATCTCATTGTAGAGAATGAATCACTATCATTTAGGGTTTTTTTTCCCTATTAGAGGAATATCTTCCTCATTTCTATGATCTTGAATCGTATAAAATATTTAAGGATGAAAACCCTTCTATGTAGCATCTTTTTACATCTAATCTATGTAAAATTGATGTTGTCAATAGATAAACTTTCTTGGTGCATGCAAAATAAAAACATATCGTAAGGAAATAACTGACAAGGGATAGTGTGTTTTACAACACTACAAATACTGTGAGAATTTTTTTGTTCCAATCATATGAAAAACTTGTAAAATGGCATTTTCACTTTATTAAAGAGTTGTTCTAAAATTTGAAGGTGGACTTCATTACATTCTTGGTGTGTACGAAACAAAAAACTTTTCATAAGGAAATAATTGGCAGGGGACAATGTGTTTTCCAACACTAGAAATAATGTGAGCATTTTTATAAGGAAATAATTGACAAGGGACAGTGTGTTTTCCAACATTACAAATAATGTGAGCATTTTTTTGTTCCAATCAAATGAAGAAAGTGAAATGCCATTTTTACTGTACCAAGTAGTTGTTCTATAATTTTAAGGTGGACTTCATTACATTGTTGGTGTGTACAAATCAAAAACTTTTCATAAGGAAATATCTGACAAGGGACAGTGTGTTTTCCAACACTACAATAATGTGAGCATTTTTCATAAGGAAATAATTGACAAAGGACAATGTGTTTTCCAACACTAGAAATAATGTGAGCATTTTTCATAAGGAAATAATTGACAAGGGACAATATGTTTTCCAACATTGCAAATAATGTGAGCATTTTTTTGTTCCAATCAGGTAAAGAAAGTGAAATTCCATTTTTATTGTACCAAAGAGTTCTAAAATTTGAAGGTGGAATTCATTACATTCTTGGTGTGTACAAATCAAAAACTTTTTGTAAGGAAATAATTCATACGGGATAGTGTGTTTTCCAACACTGCAAATAATGTGAGCATTTTTTTGTTCCCTGTTGGAAAACACATTGTCCTCTATTAGTTATTTCCAATGTTGGAAAACACACTATCCCCTATTAGTTATTTCCAATGTTGGAAAACACACAGTCCCTTGCTAGTTATTTCCAATGTTGGAAAACACATTGTCCCCTGTTAGTTATTTCCAATGTTGGAAAACACACTGTCCCCTATTAGTTATTTCTAGACATCTTACATTCTAATAATGTCCCTTGTCCATTTTTCCTACAGAAGGGTTCTAGTGTGTTTTCAAACACTGCAAACAATGTGAGCATTTTTTGTTCCAATCATATCAAGAAAGTGAAAAACACACTATCGCCTATTAGTTATTTCCAATGTTGGAAAGTGGAAAACACATTGTCCCCTGTTAGTTATTTCTAATGTTGGAAAACATACTATCCCCTGTTAGTTATTTCTAGACATCTTACATTCTAATGATGTGCCCTGTCCACTTTTCCTATATAGGGGATAATGTGTTTTCCAACACTGCAAACAATGTGAGCATTTTTTGGTTCCAATCATATTTCCAATGTTGGAAGACACACTGTTCCTTGTTGGAAAACACATTGTCCCCTATTATTTCCAATGTTGAAAAACACACAGTCCCATGTTAGTTATTTCTAGACATCTTACATTCTAATGATGTCCTTTGTCCACTTTTCCTACATAGGGGATAGTGTGTTTTCCAACACTACAAACAATGTGGGCATTTTTCCTACACAAGGGATAGTGTGTTTTCCAACACTGCAAATTCATAAGGAAATAATTGACAAGGGACAATGCATTTTCCTACACTGTAAATAATGTGAACATTTTTTTGTTCCTTGTTGGAAAACACACTGTCCCCTGTTAGTTATTTCCAATGTTCTAAAATTTGAAGGTGGACTTCATTACATAACTGACAAGGGATAGTGTGTTTTCCAACACTGCAAATTCATAAGGAAATAATTGACAAGGGATAGTGTGTTTTCCAACATTGTAAATAATGTGAGCATTTTTTTGTTCCAATCATATTAAGAAAGTGAAAAACACACTGTCCCCTATCAAGGGACCGTTGGAAATGTCATTTTTACTGTAACCAAAGAGTTGAACTCTAAAATTTGAAGGTGGACTTCATTACATAACTGAAAAGGGATAGTATGTTTTCCAACACTACCAATTCATAAGAAAATAATTGACAAGGGACAATGTGTTTCCCAAAATTTGCAAATAATGTGAGCATTTTTTTTCTGATCAAATGAAGAAAGTGAAATTCTAGTTTTACTGTACCAAATAGTTGTTCTAAAATTTTAAAGTGGACTTCATTACATTGTTGGTGTGTACAAATCAAAACCTTTTCATAAGGAAATATCTGAAAAGGGACAATGTGTTTTCCAATACTCCAATAATGTGAGCATCTTTCATAAGAAAATAATTGATAGGGGACAATATGTTTTCCAACACTGGAAATAATGTGAGAATTTTTCATAAAAAAATAATTGACAAGGGACAGTGTGTTTTCCAACAATGCAAATAATGTGAGCATTTTTATGTTCCAATCAAATGAAGAAAGTGAAATGTCATTTTTACTGTACCAAATAGTTGTTCTAAAATTTTAAGGTGGACTTGACTACATTTTTGGTGTGTACGAATCAAAAACTTTTCATAAGAAACTTTGACAAGGGATAGTGTGTTTTCCAACATTGCAATAATGTCAGTATCTTTTTGTTCCAATTAGATGAAGAAGTGAAATGCCATTTTTACTGCACCAAAGAGTTGTTCTAAAATTTGAAGGTGGACTTCATTACATTCTTGGTGTGTACATATTTTCATAAGGAAATAAATGACAGGGGACAGTGTGTTTTCCAACTTTGAAATAATGTGATCATTTTTCATAAGGAAAGAATTGATAAGGGACAATGTGTTTTCCAACACTCCAAATAATGTGAGCATTTTTTTGTTTCAATCAAATGAAGAAAGTGAAATACTAGTTTTATTGTACCAAATAGTTCTAAAATTTTAAGGTGGAATTCATTACATTGTTGGTGTGTACAAATCAAAAACTTCTCATAAGGAAATATCTAAAAAGGGATAGTGTGTTTTCCAACACTCCAATAATGTGAGCATCTTTCATAAGGAAATAATTGATAGGAGACAGTATGTTTTCCAACATTGGAAATAATGTGAGCATTTTTCATAACGAAATAATTGACAAGGGACAATGTGTTTTCCAATAGTACAAATAATGTGAGCATTTTTTTGTTCCAATCAAATGAAGAAGTGAAATGCCATTTTTACTGTACCAAAGATTTGTTATAAATGTGAAGGTGGACTTCATTGTATTCTTGGTGTGTACGCAACAATTTTTTTATAAGGATATAATTGACAGGGGATAGTAGAATACACCCTATTTATAAATTATTATTATTCTTGATTACCATTAAGGTATGGTAGTGAAATTATTATTCTACTTTTTGTCATGTATTAAGGTCTCGAGGATCACCCTTATAAGTTCTTTATAGTACAAATAAGAAATGGATTCACTCTCTATATAAATATCAATGGTCATCACTCAAAGGTGATTTTTTAATAGCTCCAAAAGATATTTTTTTGTTAATATTGGTGAAGTTTAGTAGCACATTGTGAAGAGTATTGTCACATATCAACTCAAAAGATTATATTCTATATAGTGATTGTGTATGTGATTCATTAAAGGTTGAGGTCTCTTGTTGTAATCCCTTAAGACAAGATAGTAAATGCAATTATGTGAATTAATAATTCATATTTTTATTAATTTATTATTTCATCAAATTCTACTGTGAGCATTTGTGTAATTGGTTGTATGGTTGGATAATCCTTAAATAGATTCTCTAGTCACAATTTTATCACATGGTATTGAAGTAGTGGTTTTAAATCCAAAAGGACCTAAGAGAGAGGGAGTGGGAGAGACTTGAGAGAGAGAGGAAGAGAGGGAAAGGGAGGGAGAGAGAGATAGAGAGAGAGACCTAAGAGGAAGATAGAGAGTGAGAGACAAAGAGACCTAAGACGAAGATGGAGAGTGAGAGATAGAGAGACCTGAGAGGGAGGGAGAGAGAGAAAGACCTGAGAGGGAGACAAAGAGTGAGAGAGAGAGAGACTTGAGAGGGAGAGAGAGAGGGAAGGAGGGAGATAGGAAGTGGTAGGGTGGGAAGGATAGAAAGAGGGAGAGAAAGAGGGAAGGAGAGATTGTGGCTTATGTAATAAGAGATTGTTGTATTTGGCATTTAGTATAACATTGTCTTCATTCTTAGATGAATATTAGCCTAAAATAAGGGAGACATGGAGAGGTAGGTAGAGAGAGGTAAGGTTGAAGGAATAGAGGGAGAGGTAGGTAGAGAGAGTGAGGAAAAGATGCAACAAATTTTTTCCTCATCTCCATTCTCTTACCTATTAACACCCCCTACTATTCATTGTCATGATCTTCTAAAATTTTTCATATCTTTTACTAGAATCTTTAGATCAACTGCTCCCTCATCAACCCTTAGGATAGAAACATCCCTTTCTTGGATAGATTTTTCAATGTCTTGAATACTTTTATGTAGCTTTGTAGCCACTTTTTTCTCACTTTGAGAGTGTCTTTACGATTAGAGAATGTAGATGTTTCTTTTAACAAGTTCTTTACAAGACTTGTCTACCTTTTTAGATAATCCTTTCATGTCTCCACCCAACTGATTCTCTTTTTTTCACTTAGATCTAATTTTTCCTTTTCCTTGTCATCTATTTCCAATTGTATTTGTTCCATGGAATTCTTAAGTTCAATAATCTTTGAGTTCATTTGTTCAACTCCACTTATAACATCATCTCACATTCTTTACTTGCACAAATTCATATGCAATACAAAACCTCTTGACTTTATCCACTTCTACATTTCCATTTTCCCATTGCACATACTGCACATGCACCTTCCTCAACTTCTCAAGAGTGGGAAGAATCTCTTCAGTCAATACACTATCTATCTCATTCACTTTGGTCTACTTCTTCAGATTCCTTTTCCATTTCAACTTCTCAAGAGAAGGAAGAATCTCTTAAGTCAATACATTATGTGTTATCATTCTTCCAAACCATTTTTCACCATCCCCCTCCATTATACCAACTCAAAAACATTATCCCTATATCCCTCCTTGAAGCTATAAATCCAATTTGGGTGCCTATGTCCCAAAATACACCATCACATCTCCCCCTCCAATAAGTCTATTTTGGGTCCTTCTATCCCTTCCACCCTACCACCCCCTATCTCCCTCTTCCCTCTCTTCCTCACACACACCCTTACCTCTCTTCCTACACCTCCCTCCTTCTCCCTCCCTATCTCTATCTCCACTCACCCTCTCCCTCTCTACCTGCCTTTCCCTTAACCCATCCCACCTCTCTTTCTACCTACATCTCCCTCCTTCCCAACTTCCCCCCTCTATCTACTTCTCTCTCCCCTTCCCTCTCTACTTTCCCAATCTTTATCTACTTCTCTTTTCTACCATTATTTATGATGAATTTATAGCACTTATATTTATTATTGTATATATTTCTAAAGAGACTTCTCCTTTGTACTAGATCTTTATCAATACCATCATTGTTTTAAAAAACTATAGTTGCTCTATCACTTTCTTCTTTAATAATTCATAGATTCTATAAGGCATTTGAATATTTCAAACTCTCATCCAAATGCCTTATAAATAAATTTGAGGAAAATTATGAATGATTAATTGTGATGATTGCATCAATTACATGGTAAAAAAGAGCCTTCTTCAATTGTTTAATTATTAAATTATAGTGTTAATATGAATAACATTAATCATTTATAGTTTCATCAGTTCATTATTCAATTAATAATTTATAATCCAAATATGGACAACATTGGTAAAAAAATATATTAACTAAAAAGCCATATAGGCATACATCATTATATGTCCATAAAAGTATAACATATATACAAGAAAGTCATAAAAGTTTAGGATTGTAGATAAAAATTTATATAGGCATACATGTCATTATATGTTCTTTACAAGACTTGTCTACCTTTTTAGATAAGGGTTGATTTTTCCTTTTCCTTATCATATATTTCCAATTGTATTTGTTCCATGGAATTCTTAAGTTCAAGAATCTTTGACTCTACCACTCCCTATCTTCCTTCTTCCCTCTTGGACAGTATACCTTCTTCTTATTGTTGTGCAAAGAAAGGCTCTCTGGTAATCATCATTAACTTGGCCACGGAGTTCACTTCCTCCTCTTCTCCCAAATTTGGCCAAACAACCTCTCCAGACTCAAGTTGGGGCAGGGCTGGAGAATAGAGGGTAAGCTTCTTTGTGCTATATCCATCAAATATTGTCATGTTACCCAACCTACAACCAATATAAGCATCAACAGTAGCCAACCAAGGCTTTCCTAGTATGACAGGGTATCCCCCCAACAATGCCTTTGGAGATAAGACCATAAAGTCAGCAGGGTACTCCAAAGAATCCAAGGTGACTACGAGGTCTTCAACTGCCCCATAAGGTTTGATAGTCGAGCTATCAACAAGCTGTAATATTGTAGGTGTAGCCCTTAGGTCTAAAATATTAAGTTTTACAACCAAGTCCTTTGTCATGACATTGATAGTTGCACCAAGATCTACTAAAGCATTCTTAATTTGCAACCCATTAATATTGATCTCCACAACAGGGCTTCCTGGATCTAAATATTTTCGGATGCTAAGCTTCCCTAGCATTAAGTCACAGAGTTGGCCTATGAGATGGATAGTTTGACGATCTTTCTTTTTCCTCCCTGGTTTCTTCAAACATGCCTCCTTGATGGCCTTGCTATAGATAGGTACTTCTTTGATTGCTTGGAACAAGGGAATTTTCACACATATATCCTTTAGCTGGTCAAGGATGTCAAAGGTAGGTTCCTCTTGTTTTTTACATTTTCACCTTCCAACCTTTGTGAGAAAGGAGGGGACACTTTATCAGATGCCTTAGGTAATGATGGAATCTGAACTGGCTCATTTGGTTGGGCTTGGTCATTGGTGTCTTCTTCTTGGTCAATCTCCTCAGACGGAAATTCTGAGATTATGGGAGGAGATGGTGTGGGCAACACAGTTCCTAAAGGTAAATTGATATTATTCAGGTTAAGAGCATAGGCAGGTTGATGATTAGGATTAACAAAATAGACTTGCTACTGCTGTTGCAGTTGCTGGTTATTTGGATTGGGCGCTGCCTGAGCAGGTAGTTGGGTTAGCTTTGGATTCTGAATTTGATTATCTGCAGGAGGTGGCATAATGGATTTTTGTAGCGGTTGTTGTAGGAAACCAGTGGGTGGATTTGACCATTGCTGGCCTCCTCTCCATTGGTTAGATTGCTGCCAATTCCCTTGTGGAGGCTGCCACTGATTTTGTTGTGGTGATTGCCAATTCCCATGTGAGGATTGCCAATGGTTTTGCTGGGCATTTGGCCAAGGGTTATTCCACTGAGGTTGGGAGTATGGCCCATAGTTTGGAGGGTACTGGTTTTTCCATTAACTATTATATGAACCAAAATTTTGCAAAGGGTCCTGAGGCATACCTTATCTTGGGGCCCATGGCCTGCGCTGAGCAACAAAGAACACTTCCTCTGATTCAATGGTTTTGAACTCAGTAGGGAGATGTTGTACCTCCAAATTGGCCACTGCTTTTCATCGGCAGTCTTTCTTTCTTTGTTGGCAGTGGGGGCAATATTCAGCTAACATTGCCTCAGCTTCCTCTTTCTTCCTTCTAGCTTGCATAGTATCCAGTTGAGTAGCTACATCATTGATGATATCCTACTTGAAGTGGAACAAGAGATTGGTAATCTCCCCTTTAGATATTCCAGAGCCACTTCCTTTTATAGAAGAAGGTCTAAACCCCCTTCCCTTCTTTACAGCTGCTCTGGAGTAATTGAGACAAATTTTCTTGATATCATCCCAATCACTTTGGGTGACATCACCTCCTGCCATGAGGTTAAGGGCCTACATGCAAGTATCATTGACTCCCCTTAAGAAGAGAAGTTTTTGAGATTCCTCATTTAGCTCATGATGAGTATTCTTTTGCACACTAAACAAGAATCTTGACACATAATCATCCAAAGTTTCGTCCTCCTTTTGTGACATTTTGAAGATGTCATCTCCTCTCAGATCATTTCCTCTACAATACTCTTTATATTTACTCAAGAAAAGAGTCTTCATTTGATCCCAACTGTTAGCTACATTGCTTCCCAATCCCATGAACCATCTCAAGGCTGCCTCCTTTAGAGTAGAGGGAAACAATTTCAGCTTGTGTGTTGAGGTTGTATAGTCATAGCTTCTACAAAGGATTTTAAATTCAAACAAGAAGGTATGAGGGTCCTCAGTGATAATTCCATAGAACTTTGGCAGTAAGGAGGCAGGGATGTTCTTGAGGTTATTATTGTCATGTAGGTCAGGAATTGGAAATAGAAAAATAGGATTTGCCATTCTTGGTTGTATTATTGGATTAGCTCTTGGTTGATGAACTACAAGAGCAAGTGGATTATTTGATTATGTTCCTTTGGATAGGTTAAAGCTTAGTTCAGAGGAAGAAGATGAAGTAACTAAGTCTTGGCCAACATCCAAATATGAGTCATCTTGGAATAGGTTCAGTTCAATCTCTTAAATATCTATGCTCCCAAGAAGGAATCTTCCAAATTGGTCTCTTTTTCTATGCATACAGCAAAAGTAAACTAACTATGGAGATGCTAGAATGCAGAATTCTAAACTAAAAGTACTAAGAATGAAATCTTAAACTCTTTACTAGCATACCTGTAATATGTTCTTAGTTTGACACCATCCCCGGCAACGACACAAAAAATGTAGTGTTCTTTAATCAGCTCAATAACTAGGAACATGAATTCTTCTACTCAGGGATTGAACATCACAACTGGCAGTCATGAACTACTAAAGAACCTTATTTAATCATCAACCTAGGGACGTAAACTTGAAATGGGACAGCACAAGATATGCACTAATCACGCTTCCAGACATGCATGATTCCTAAAATGCCTTATACTGGGATTTAAGTACTGCAAACAACTTTACTGTTTAACTTTGCTTGGAAATGAAAAACTCGAAAGATAACCTATTATGCTCCTAGTGGCTGTAGGAATAGTTGACAGCTCTGTGTTTCTGCCAGCTGCAAGAACAGTCACATTAACTTCTATGAAAGGAAATGTAGCTATTCTAACTTGCAGAATAATGTTATGGATAGTTCCCTAAGTGGTCCCCCTTAGGTAGTGCCAAAAGTAGACAATAGATTAGGTGAAAAACTTCATAAGCTTTATTGATTCAATGTACACAAGTACATGGCACAATCACTTGGTTAAATTTCTAAGACTGAAAGTGTGTTACAATAGCGATTTTCTTAGCCAACCCCTTCTCTGAAGGAGAATGGGCTATTTATTGAAAACTGATCCTAACTACTAACCAACCTTCCCTTATAAAATAGGAGGCATTTATTACATTTAACCAACTTAAGTAAAGAGGTGAATGACAATGTAAGAACTAAGTCAAATTGGTTTAGCAGTCTTAAAGTGCCATCATCCTGGATTCATGCACCACCAAGACGCCTTGCCTAGATTTCTGGAACACTCTCCCTGCATGGTGAATGAGTTGAAATTGTCTCCTCATCTTTTGCTGTTGAACCAGTCTTTATGGATTTGGTCTTCAATTCTTCAAGTGGAAATTGAATTCCCTTCCTTCAATCGTGGTACCTACAAAATATCTCACCATCTTTTCCTGAGGAAGAAGGTTAGCTCAACACGTTCATCCTTTAAGACAATCCATTACTTTATTCATTCATTCATTAAGTATTAAACTAAGGCAAACATTGTTTCAGATATGGCTGCAAGAAGTTTTGGTAGTGGAGGTTGCAGGAAGGTTTATGATCATAAAAAGCCATAAAGTATTTATCAGACTAATAAAACATTAAAGGTAATAATCATGGGACTTCTTATCACAATATACTCATCATATTTAAGTCATAAAAAGGTTTATATCTTATCCCATAAACAGATTGAATGTTTGTTTTAGTATAATAAAAATAGCAAAGTATTTATAAAAGTATGATCAAAATGTGCCAAAAACTTGGCTCATCACTCCCCTCAACCAACTACTTGCTTGACCCTTTAGCAAGTCTAGCATTCCTTCTTCTGGAAAACTCTCTCAAATTTGCACTCAGTTGCTATCCGCATTCGCCATTCGGGAAAATCCAAAAGTGAGCTCACATTGCCTCCAGCCTTTACCATCTATTATCTTCAGAACTTCTATTATAAGTGTTGTTATCCCCCTATATAGCCAATAATGGCCATAGGAGAATAGGAAGCTGCATAGCCAAGGGCAACCAATTCTCCTTCTTTGTTCTGGCATTCCTCATGTACCTCTCTGCCCTTCTGGTTGCTGCATACAAGGTATTGGGAGTATGCAGTTCTTTGACTTGAGGTAATCCCATTACCTCAACAATTCTATCAATTGACGCATTGACTGTTATGCCTCTAACTTTTGCTTCCCCATCATGAAATGTCCTTGTGAATTCCTTTGCAATGTCTGTATTAAAAGTTCTGAGCTTCAGGAAGTAATTGAGCCACCCATATTGTCTGAATAGTGGCACATGCAGCACATCCTGCAATAGGATGCTATGGTCTGTAGGCTCATGCCGAATCGGTTGACCTCCCATTTCCTTGGTTTTTTGTAATTAAACACATTAACCAATGCTCTCCTGGCTTTTCCAACCAAACTTCCTGTAACCCAATTAATGAACCCTTCTGCAATTCTACAGCACTCTACCCCTCCCCTCAACCAAAACTTTTGAACCTCTTTTCAAAAGTGACGGAAAAATAGGGAAGACAATGTGATCATGCAATCTTGTTTTAGGGAGAGAGTAATCATGGATAATCAGAATACCTTTAGGTTCATTATTACAGGAAGGAAAGACTGCTTGATTAATAATTATAGGTTTCATATATTGAGGGTTCTTGACAACTGATGGGAGAAGCTTATGGTGGCGATAATAAGGACGTGGTGAAGTAATTAAAAAAATGTGCTCAATCGTGCGAATAGCTGAAGGAAATGGAAACCATATAGAAAATTGTTTGCGCTAATTAATACTAAATTAAATGCAATAAATAAAGTAACTGAAGCAATCTTAAAATGAAGTGGAGCGTACTTGGAGAGAATCACTGTAATTATCTAATTTGGCCTCCTTCTTCATTGCAATATGTGACATGGAGAAACATGGATGATATGGGAAATGACAAATGGATGGTGTGGAAGAGAGAGAGTGAAGATGGATTGTGGATGAAGTGAATGAATGGAATGGGGATCTTATTAGATAACCCCTTTATTATGATTTGGTATGCACTTTTATACATGGCCCAAGAATTTGAGCCTAGGATCAATTCCTTTGGCTACAGGATCACTGCTATCCTGCTCAATTTCGAACTGTCTCAAAAATGTTTCCTTGTCAATGGGTTTAGAATAGAGCTTTAGGCGATGCCCATTGACTAGTACCTTGAATCGGACCTCATCAATGGTCCTTAATTGAACAACACCATTGGTGAATACCTCCTCTATCTCATATGGACCCAACTATCTGGTTTATAGTTTTCCTGGACTGTCCTTATATCGTGAGTCATAAAGCAGAGCCCAATCTCCTACTTTGAATTTATTTTCCTTGATTTATTTATCATGCCATCTTATTCTCTAATGTTGTATCATCTCAGTGTGCTACAGGGCAGTCTTTCAGAGCTCATCCAGAGCATTGAGCTGCATGACTCTGTCCTTTTGTGCCTTTGTTAAATCCATGTCCATCTCTAATGTTGTTCTTAGAGTCTTATGCTCGAATTCTATTGGCATCACAGTTGTTTTACCATACATCATTTCAAAAGGTGTATATCCTGTAGTAGTCTTCCAGGTAGTACGGTAGGGCCATATAGCTTCTGGTAACCTTGCGGCCCAGTCCTTCCTATGCAAATCTACAGTTTTAGTCAAAATGGCCTCTATGTCCCTATTGGTGACCTCAACCTAGCCATTGGCCTGGGGGTGATAAGGAGTTGATTTCGTGTGCCATATATTGTATTCATTTACTAAGGCTGTGATAAGTGTAGAAGTGAACTGTGCTCCTTGATCTGTCACTATTTCCCTAGGGACACCAAACCTAGTGAATATTTCCTCATAGAGGAATTTAGCTACTTTATTATCCCTAGCATGTTTCATAGGTTTAGCCTCTACCCATTTTGTCACATAATTTGTGCATACAAGGATGTAGGACTTACCATTGGAAGGTGGATCAATTGGTCCTACAAAACCCAGTTCCCATTTGCCGAAGGGTGTAACGACAACTTGTGGAAATAGAGGCATCTCATCAAATCAAGTTGGTCTTCCCATCCTTTGGCATCTATCACATCTCCTGGTATATTTGGCTGCATCTCTATGTAGAGTTGGCCAATAGTAGCCAGTATTTAAAATTTTCATTGTTGTTCTTTTGGCAACAAAATGTCCACCACACGGCTCATCATGGCTTGCATGCAGTATATCATGAGTGTCCTCCTCTTCTACACATCTCCTCATAACTTGATTTGGCCCTGTATAAAACATGCAATCTGCAATCCAAGAAAAGTTAAAGCTTTTCTCTACCAATAATCTCTTTTCCTTAGGGGAGAATTGAGGAGTTCTTCCTGCAGCCAGATAATTTGCTATATTGGCATACCATGGGTGAATAACCTTGATTGAAAATAGGTGCTCATCAGGAAAGGAGTCTTCAATAAGTGTAGACTCATCTTGCCTTTGAATTCTAGAAAGGAAATTAGCAACCACGTTGGCTTTACCTAGCTTGTCCACAATTGTAATTCCAAATTCCTGCATCAGCAATAACCATCTTGCCAGTCTCCCGACTATTGAGCTTTTGTTCATGAGATACCGGATTGCTGCATGATCAGTGTGGATGAATATATGATAACCAATGATATAATGCCTGAATTTATTGAGGGCATAGATGATTGCCAACATTTCTTTTTTTTGTAACAGTGTAGTTTAATTCAGCCCCTTACAGATTTTTGCTTATGTAGTAGAGTGCATGTTCTGTTGAACCACCCTTCTACTCTAACACAACTCCAATGGAATAATTTGATGCATCAGTATGAATATGAAATGAAGTGACCAATCAGGTCCTTTCAGAACAGGTGCCTATGTAAGGGAAAATTTTAAATCAAGAAATGTTTTTTCACATTCCTCTGTCCAAGAAAAATATGCATCTTTCTTCAGCAGACTATATAAGGGGCCTACTATTTGGCTGAAGTCCTTGATGAATCTTCTGTAGTATCCAGCATGGCCTAGAAAGCTTCTTACTTCTTTCTGCTTGGTAGGAAAGGGTAGATTAGAGATGACCTCAATCTTAGCAGGATCAACCTATATTCCTGCAACAGAAATATAGTGACCAAGCACTATTCCCTCTTGCATCATCATGAAGCACTTTTGACTATTCAGCGATAGGTTGTGATCTTCACATCTCTGTAGTACTTTCTCCAAGTTGGAT
The DNA here is from genome assembly GCA_007258455.2 of Sequoia sempervirens. NCBI lineage: Eukaryota > Viridiplantae > Streptophyta > Pinopsida > Cupressales > Cupressaceae > Sequoia > Sequoia sempervirens. The sequence continues at coordinate 344,760,534 of VDFB02000003.1, read as the reverse complement.
TGAGCTTCTTCAAATGTTGTACAATAAGTAGTAAAGTCATCCATGTATATTTCCATGCAAGCATATGAGATGTCTAAGAAGATTTATGTCTGCACTCTGAAAATTTGCAGGTGCATTGTAGAGACCAAAAGACAAAACTGAATAGGAAAACATTTCCCAAGGGCATGTAAAAGTAGTCTTTTCTTGATCCTCAGGAGCAATCTTGATTTGATTGTACCCATTAAAGCCATCCAATAATGAGAAGTACTTTTTCCCAACTAAATTATTTAGAACTTGATCAATGAATGGAAGAGGAAAGTAATCTTTCTTTGTTGCCATGTTGAGCTCTCTGTAATCTACACATACCCTCCATTTTCCTCCTTTCTTAGGAACAATAACCAATGGGGAAACCCACTGACTATCCGAGATTGGGTAGATAAAGCTAGCTGTTAACATTTTCTGTAATTCTTCTTTACCAATTTCTCTCAAAGTTGGATTGATTCTTCTTTGAGGCTGCCTGACAGGTCTGAACTCAATGTTAATGTATATGTGATGTGTACAGAGTTTTGGGTCTAAACCCTTCATGTCACCATATTCCCAAGCAAAAGCTGACTTATGACTGGTAAGCATTTTGACCATAGATTCTTGTTGCTCATTGGTGAGGTTTTTATTGATGCTCAAGATTTTTCCTGGGGCTACCTCAATTTGGGAGGTTAAATCTACCATAGATACTTCAGGCAGAAATGGCATTTCTACCTCATGGGGTAGAAAAATAGTCAGTTGCTATACGATAATGAGCTGATGTAGGCAAAGGAAGAATGGTCTGCAAGGAACATGGATTTTTTCACAATGAAAGTATTCGGTACCATAGTTATATTGGACAATATACCTTCTTCTTCTTCTTATTGTGCAATGAAAGGCTCTCTGGTAATCATCATTAAATTGGCCATGGAGTTCACTTCCTCCTCTTCTCCCAAATCTGGCCAAACAATCTCTCCAGACTCAAGTTGGGGCAGGGCTAGAGAATAGAGGGTAAGCTTCTTTGTGCTATATCCATCAAATATTGTCATGTTACCCAACCTACAACCAATGTAAGCATCAACAATAGCCAACCAAGGCCTTCCTAGTATGACAAGGTATCCCCCCAATGATGCCTTCGGAGATGAGGCCATAAAGTTAGCAGGGTACTCCCAGGAATCCAAGGTGACTACCAGGTCTTCAACTACCCCATCAGGTTTGACAGTCAAGCTATCAACAAGTTGTAATATTGTAGGTGTAGCCTTTAAGTCTAAAATATTAGGTTTTACAACCAGGTCCTTTGTCATGACATTGATAGCTGCACCAAGATCTACTAAAGCATTCTTAATTACGCTGAGAGGCGTTCTATAGTGGTATAAGGCTCCAAAAACCTGTGTACATAAAAAAGAATGTTGAACAGTTACAAAAATAGTGGGAGTAATGGGCAGTCGAAAATGGAAGAGTAACCGATGGAAGTGGAAGGGTCTGTCCATGGGAGTGGAAAAGACACGATGGAAGAAATTATTAAGAAGAATTACAAAGCTTAGTGGAAGAGAGAATGGCGGAAGAAAGAATTGCAGAAGTAGGTGCGAAACTTGGTTGAGGCCTCCTTGAATATAGTGAATCATATTGAGGACATTCTATTGCTAAGCTCATTATCATTGAAGCACACAGCTTGAGGATCTGCCGAGCCATGGCAAGCTGCCGGTATTGACCAGATTTGGAGTGGGTGTCATCTCATTCACAGTAAGTTGGTCTCCCTTTTCAAAGCCCAAAAAGCTTGATCCTTTTATATGAGACCTCTGTGCGTACTTGAAGGATCTGCGAAGATTGCATTTGCATCAAAATAATATGTTTAAGACTCTGACATCTTCAAAATTTCAAATACGATTGTGATAGGTGCCTGCGTACATAGTAGAAATAGATCCCAAGCACCTGCGTAGTGCGTGGTGTCCTTGGAGCAGGAAATCAGGTGATTTTTCAGACTTTTATTTCTTTTACCAATTTGGTCCAAAGTTGAAGCTAGATTGATTTACGATTACTTTATGCATCGATGGATCGAATATTACTGCATCGAATCTAGGTTCAAAACTTATTCTCCAAGTGATCGGAGTATCGCAGCTCTTCGACGATCCAGTAAAAGGGATTTTGCGAGCATAGGAGTATCGCAGCTCTTCCACAATTTAGTAAGTTGATTTCATAATCCTACATATTTTCTTCTGGCAATTCTTAGGTATTCTTATAGCTTTCATGGATAACTTATAACTGTTGTAAATTGCAACAAGCCTGGACTGAAATGTTATTGCCCATTTTTGTTGTAATCTTAAAATATTTTTTGTTCATTTCAATATAGCTTTACTTGTTTTTGGAGGTGCAACAGAAAGCTATGATGATTTCATGGCATCCCTCCTAGAAAATGACTGTAGATATGATGTCTTTGATTTCAATTTTGTAACTATTGACAACTACCAGAAGAGTAAAGCAAGATATTCTTCAATGCCTGATCAGTCCATTTGCATTTCATTCATTTTGTTTCTGTGGAATACAATTCATATATGAATATTGTGTGTTAGTTGAAATATGAAACTATAAATCAAAATCCTACTACAAAGATTGTATATGTACGTAAATCCTGACTACTCTGTTTATTCTAACCAAATACTATTCTTTGTTTTTTGTAGCATGAGGCGTAGAGGACACTTGGGTGGCTACAAAAGTGGGTTTTTGGTCGCCATGCATAATGGCCAGCATATTTCTCCCTTTCTCTGTATTTACCTCTTGTAACTTCTTTTGGCATTTGATGAGGAAATAAACTGGGGAGGCACAAAGAGCATCCAGGCGAGGAAATTCATTCTCCCTGGAAAGGATCCGGCTAATAGACCAAACATGAATAATTTTATTGTAAGATTGATGAGTATTTTAAAATAGCTGTAGGTTTCCTGTTTTCTATTTCTTTTTATCAAGAACCTTTTCGTCTCATCCTTGAAATTAATGCGCCTGTGAAAATTAAGGTTTGGGGATGTAAATTGCTGAAGATTTAAAGCCCTTTTCCTTGATAATATGTGCTTTCATTTCTTTAATGTTTTTAATTTTTATTTTAATAATATATCTGAAATGTGATTTGAAAATATTGATTAAAAATTAATATACAAATTATATATAAGTTTTAGTTTAATTTTTCATAAATTTTTAAAAAATTATGTCAAAATTATTTGTTATGTTTTGAACTCATCAAAATGAAATCTTTTTTTTTGTATAACTATAGAATTTGGGAATTTTTTTGAGATTATAATGAAATTTTATTCTTCATTGTTTGATCAATTCAAAAACATTAAATTATGCAATAAAAATTGGAAGTGAATAAATTAAGTTTGCAATAAAAATTGAAAGTGAATAAACAAGGCATGATTACATTTTGAATCCTATCTACAAATGGTAAAAGGCTCCAAAAATAATACCATTAAATTTTTCTATTTGTATGATAGAAAATAATTTATGATTTTTTATTATATTAACTTTTGAAAGATAGAACATATTGATTTTGTCAGCATGAGGAAAATAAAAATAATAATAGAAAGATAAAAAATCATATTCTAATATTGTGAGACTTTGAATCACATCTTCAATCAAATTAGTCTTAATTTAAAATGCATAATCAAATATAAATGTTTGAGAATTGAAATATTTAAAAGTGTATATTTGAAATAGAAATATTGAGTATTATGATTTAATCCAAAAAAATATATTAAATATAATCTCTGCAACTATACAATGCCCATTCTCAAATTACACAATTCAACTTTTAAATATTAAAGTTGAGTATAAAAGAAATATTCTAAATTTACTATTGCATATAAAAAGATAAGTTTCTAAATTAATATAAGCTAGAGTTTCTAAATTTTAAAAACTTAAGTATAAAAGAAATATTCTAGATTCACTGTAAATTGATACTTAAAACTAAAAATATTTAAAAAACTTTAATGTCATTGCAAAATATTTTTAATAATAGAATATAAATAAAATTATAAAAGGATGAGAGAAAATTGTATTTTTTAAAAATTCTAAATATTTATGCATTTAAAATTGAAAAATTTAAAACTAAATAAAAATGAAATATTGTAAATTTACTATTACACAAAACATATTTAATATTTCAAGAAAAAAATAAAAACATTTCAAAAAGGAAAAATCATTTATATTGTAAATATATTGTAAAGTTATATTAAAAATAATAATTAAGGTAAGACTCAATAAACATTCAATTAGGGTTAGGGTTCAATTAGAGCTAGGGTTGAGATTAGAGTTTCGTTAATGCTAGAATTAGGGTTATAATTATGGTTCAATTAGGTTTGGGTTAGGGTTTAATTAGCATTCAATTGGGGTTAGGGTAAGTGCTAAGGTTCATTTATAGTTAGGATTAGGGTTCAATTAGGGCTACAAGATAAATCTTTAGGTTAGTGGTACAATTGGGGTTAAATAAGCATTAGGTTTTAATTCGGTTTAGTGTTAGGGTTTGGGTTAAGTTTGAATTAGGATTAGGGTTAGGGTTAGGGTGAGAATTAGGGTTAGGATTAGGGTTACAGTTTAATTAAGATTAGGGTTAGGGTTAGGTTTATTAATTTTGTTTAGGGTTAGGGTTAGTATTAGGGTTAGGGTTAGGATTAGGATTAGGGTTTAATTAGGGTTAGGGTTAGGATTATGCTTAGGGTTACGATTAGGGTTTAATTAGGGTGAGGGTTAAGGTTAGGGTTAGGGTTAGGGTTATGATTATGGTTAGGGTTATGTTAAGTTTTGAATTTTTTTGTAGGGTTAGGGTTAGGGTTAGGACTAGGGTTAGGGTTAAATTAGGTTACGATTAGTATTAGGGTTAGGGTTAGGGTATAATTAGGGTTAGGGTTAGGGTTAGTGTTAGGATTGGGTTAGGATTTAGGGTTTAGTATTTAGGGTTAGGGTTAGGGTTAGGGTTAGGGTTAGGGTTAGAATCAGGATGAGGGTTAGGGTTAGGATTAGGGTGATGGTTAGGGTTAGGGCTATGGTTAGAATTAGGATTAGGATTAGGGTTAGGATTAGGACTATGATTAGGGTTAGGTTTATGGTTAGGGTTTAATTAGGTTAGGATAAGGATTAGGGTTAAGGTAAGGTTTCAATTCGGGTTAGGGTTAGGCCTAGGATTAGGGTTAGGGTTTTGGTTAGGGTTAGGATTAGGGTTAGGGTTAGGATTACAGTTAAGATTTAATTAGGGTTAGGATTATGGTTAGGGTTAGTGTTAGGGTTAGAATTAAGATTAGGGTTGGGTTAGGGTTAGGTTTATTAAGGTTAGGGTTAGGTTTAGGATTAGGATTAGGGTTTAATTAGGGTTAGGGTTAGGTTTAGGGTTTAATTAGGGTTTAGGGTTAATATTAGGATTAGGATTAGGATTAGGGCTAGGTTTATTAATTTTGTTTAGGGTTAGGGTTAGTATTAGGGTTAGGATTAGGATTAGGGTTTAATTAGGGTTAGGGTTAAGATTATGGTTAGGGTTAGGTTTAGGGTTGGGATAAGGGTTAGGGTTACAGTTAGGGTTTAATAATTAGGGTGAGGGTTAGGGTGAGGGTTAGGGTTAGGATTAGGGTGAGGGTTAGGGTTAGGGTTATGGTTAGTATTAGGATTAGGATTAGGGTTAGGATTAGGACTACGATTAGGGTTAGGTTTATGGTTAGGGTTTAATTAGGTTAGGATAAGGATTATGGTTAAGGTAAGGGTTTAATTAGGGTTAGGATTAGGGTGAGGGTTAGGGTTAGGGTGAAGGTTATGATTAGGGTTAGGGTTAGGATTATAGTGAGGATTAGGGTTAGGGTTAGGGTTAGGGTTAGGGTTATAGTTAGGGTGAGGGTTAGGATTAGGGTAAGGGTAGGATTATGGTTAGGTTAGGGTTAGGGTTAGGGTTAGAATGAAGATTAGGGTTAGGGTTAGGGTTAGGTTTATTAATTTTTTTAGGGTTAGTGTTATTATTAGGGTTAGAGTTAGGGTTAGGGTTAGGGTTAGGGTGAGGGTTAGAATTAGGATTAGGGTTAGGGTTAGGGTTAGGGTGAGGGTTAGAATTAGGATTAGGGCTAGGGTTAGGGTTAGGTTTATTAATTTTGTTAGGGTTAGGGTTAGGGTTAGGGTTAGGGTTAGGGTGAGGGTTAAGATTATGATTAGGGTTAGGGTTAGGTTTAGGTTTAGGTTTAGGGTTAGGGTTAAGGTTAAAATTAGAATTATGAGTAGAGTGAGAATTAGGGTCAGGATTCAAATTACAATTAGGGTTATAGTTAGGGTTAGGGTTAGAATTAAGATAAAGTTTAGGGTTAGAATTCAATTAGGGTCAAGCTTAGAGTTGGGGATTGAATAGTGTTAGGGTTAAGATTTAATCATTATTAGGGTTAAATTAATGTTTAATTAGGGTTAAGGTTCTAACTTAAATTTTTGGGTTAGGGTTAGGGTTGGGGTTACAAATACACTAGGATTAGTGTTACAACTATAATTATAATAAGTCTTAACACTTAATTAGGATTTAATTACTAGAGTTATAATTAGGGTACATTAGCATTTAATTAGGGTTAAAAATAAATTAGAATTAGGGTTAGGATTAGAGTTCAATTAGGGTTGCAATTAGGATTAAGATTAAGGTTCAATTAGATATAGGGTTAGGCTTAAGTTTAGATATAGAATTAGGATTGGGGTTAAAGTTCAATTACAATTATGATTAGGGTTAGGGTTAGGATTAAGGTTAGGGTTAAGATTCAATTAGGTTTAGGGTGAGGGTTTAATTAGGTTTGGGGTAAGTATTAACATTAGGGTCCAATTAGGGTTACAATTATAGTTAGGGATAGAGTTAGGGTTAGGATTATAGTTAGGGTTAGAGTTAGGGTTAGGATTATAGTTAGGGTTATAATTATAGGTTAGGGTGAGGGTTCAATTAGGTTAGGCTTACAACCCTAACTATAACCCTAACTATAATTGTAACCCTAACCATAACCCTAACTCTAAACCTAACCCTGATCCTAACTCTAACACTAACCCTAACCCTAACCCTAACCCTAATCCCTATTCGTGATGATAAACCTATTCATAATGATAACCCCAACTCTAATCCCAATTTTAACTCTAACCCTAACCAAATTTTACATTTATAAAATCATAACCAAATTGAACCCTTACTATAATTTAAGATTTATATTTAAATTTAAAAAAAATTATTTAGTAAATGTTTGCAAATCAATCTTAACCTAACCGTAATCTGAAAAGTATACTAAAATATTATTATATAATAATATTATTATTTAACCCTAACCCTAAATCTAACTTTAACCCTAACTCTAACCTAAATCTAACCTAATTAAACCCTAACCCTAATCCCAAACCTAACCCTAACCTAATTAAATTGTAACCCTGATTCTAACCCTAACCCTAACCCTAAATCTAGCTCTAACCCTAACCCTAACCTTAGCTCTAACCCTAACCCTAACTCTAACCCTAACCCTAGCCCTAACCTAATTAAACCCTAACCCTAATCCCAATCCTAACCCTAATCCTAACCCTAACCCTACTCCTAAACCTAACCTAATTAAACCATAACCCTAATCCTAATTCTAACCTTAACCCTAACCCTAATCCTAACTATAACTGTAACCCTAAAAAATTAATAAACCTAACCCTAATACTAACCCTAACCCTAAACCTAAACCTAACCCTAACTCTGACCCTAATCCTATCCCTAACCCTAATACTAACCCTAACTCTAAATCTAATCTAAACCCTAATCCTTATTCGTGATGATAGCCCTAATCTAAATTTGTGTTGATAAACCTAACCCTAACCTTAACCCTAACCCTAACCTAAATAAACCATAACTCTAACCCTAATCCCAATCCTAACCCTAACCCTAACCCTAACCCCAATCCTAACCCTAATCCTAACAATAACTCTAACCCTAACCCTAACCCTAACTTAATCCTAACACTAATCCTAACCCTAACCCTAACCCTAACCCTAACTTAATCCTAAAAAAAATTAAAAAACCTAACCGTAATCCTATCCCTATTCCTAATAATAACCCTAACCCTAAACCTAATCCTAACCCTAACCCTAATTCTAATCCTAACCCTAACCCTTGTCATAATCCTAACCTAATAAAACTCTAACCCTAACTTAATTAAACCATAACTCTAACCCTAATCCCAATCCTAACCCTCATGCTAACCCCAATCCTAACCCTAATCCTAACACTAAAGCCCTAACCCTAACCCTAACCCTAACCCTAAAGCCTAATTAAACCCTAACTCTAACCCTAATCCCAATCCTAACCCTAAATAAAATTAAAAAACCCAACTCTAATCCTATCCCTAACCCTAATACTAACCCTAACCCTAAACCTAATCCTAACCCTAATCCTAATCCTAACCATAATCATAATCCTAACCCTAACCCTAACCCTCATCCTAATCCTAACCTAATAAACCCTAACCCTAACTCCTAACTCCTAATCCCAATAACCCTAACCCTAACCCCAACCAACTCCTAACTAAATAAAAACCTAACCCTAACCCTATCCCTAACCCTAATACTAACCCTAACCCTAAACCTAACCTAACCTCTAATCCTTATTTGTAATGATAATATTAACCCTAATTAATCAGAATCCTAACCCTAAATAAAATTAATAAACCTAACCCTAATCCTAATCCTAACCCTAATTAAACCCTAACTCTAACCCTAACCCTAACCCCAATCCTAATCCTAACCCCAATCATGACCCTAACCCTAACCCTGACTCCAATCCTAACCCTAACCCCAATTGTAACCCTAACCCTAACCCCAATCCCAATCCTAACCCTAACCATAACCCTAACCCCAATCCTAAACCTAACCCTAATCCTAACCATAATTTTAATCCTAACCCTAATTAAACCCTAACCCTAACTCCAATCCTAACCCTAACCCCAGTCCCAATCCTAACCCTAATCATAACCCTAACCCCAATCCTAACCCTAAACCTAACCCTAACCCTAATCATATCACTAACCCTAATACTAATGTTAACCCTAAACTTGATCCTAACCCTAACCTAATTAAACCCTAACCCTAATCTTGACCCTAATCCTAATCCTATGCCTTACCCTAATACTAACCCCAACCCTAAACCTAATCCTAACCCTAATCATATTATAATATTTTAATTATTATAGTAATTTTATAATAAATTAATTCAATAATAAAATATATAATAATATAAATATAAAAAATATTAAAAATAATTTATTTAAGATATTACATGTTGGGTCACGACTGCTACTAGCATATATCTACATTATTTTAATCATAATATATATAAAATACGCCAAGAGATATCCTTCTCGAGGCGCCTATTCAATTTTTATAATAAAAATTTGATTAAAAAATAGGCGCCTCGAGAATGATATCTCTCTCGGTGTATTTTATATATATATATTATGATTAAAATAATGTATATATATGCTAGTTTGCAACCATTAACATTGATGTCCACAACAGGGCTTCCTGGATCTAAATATTTTCGGATGCTAAGCTTCCCTAGCATTCAGTCAGAGAGTTGGCCTATGACATGGACAGTTTGAGGTCTTTCTTTTTCCTCCTCGGTTTCTTCAAACATGCCTCCTTGATGGCCTTGCTATAGATAGGTACTTTTTTGATTGCTTGGAACAAGGGGATTTTCACACATATATCCTTTAGCTGGTCAAGGATATCAAAGGTAGGTTCCTCTTTTTTTTTACATTTTCACCTTCCAACCTTTGTGGGAAAGGAGGGGACACTTTATTAGATGCCTCAGGTAATGATGGAATCTGAACTGGCTCATTTGGTTGGGCTTGGTCATTGGTATCTTCTTCTTGGTTAGTCTCCTCAGATGGCAATTCTGAGATTATGGGAGAAGATGGTGTGGGCAGCACAGTTCCTGAACGTAAATTGATATTATTCAGGTTAAGAGCATAGGCAGGTTGATGATTAGGATCAATAAAATAGACTTGCTGCTACTGCTGCGATTGCTGGTTATTTGGATTGGGCGCTGCCTGAGCAGGTAGTTGGGTTGGCTTTAGATTTTGACCTTGATTATCTACAGGAGGTGGCATAATGGATTGTTGCAGCAGTTGCTATAGGAAATTAGTGGGTGGATTTGACCATTGCTTGCCTCCTCTCCATTGGTTAGACTACTGCCAATTCCCTTGCGGAGGCTGCCACTAATTTTGCTGTGGTGATTTCCAATTCCCTTGTGAGGATTTCCAATGGTTTTGCTGGGCATTTGGCCAAGGTTATTCCACTGAGGTTGGGAGTATGGCCCATAGTTTGGAGGGTACTGATTTTTCCATTGACTATTATATGAACCAAAATTTTGCAAAGGGTCCTGAGGCATACCTTATCTTGGGGCCCATGGCCTATGCTGAGCAACAAAGAACACTTTCTCCTCTTCTTCAATGGTTTTCAACTTAGTAGGGAGATGTTGTACCTCCAAATTGGCCACTGCTTTGCATCGACAGTCTTTCTTTCTTTGTCGGCAGTGGGGGCAATATTCAACTAACATTGCCTCAGCTTCCTCTTTCTTCCTTCTAGCTTGCATAGTATCTAGTTGAGTAGCTACATCATTGATGATATCCTACTTGAATTTAGACAAGAGATTGGTAATCTCCCCTTTAAATATTCTAGAGCCACTTCCTTTTATAGAAGAAGGTCTAAACCCCCTTCCCTTCTTTACAGTTGCTCTAAAGTAACTGAGTCATATTTTCTTGATATCATCCTAATCACTTTGGGTGACATCACCTCCTGCCATGAGGTCAAGGGCCCCCATGCAAGTATCATTGACTCCCCTTAAGAAGAGAAGTTTTTGAGATTCCTCATTCAGCTCATGATGAGTATTCTTTTGCACACTAAACAAGAATATTTACACATAATCCTCCAAGGTTTCATCCTTCTTTTGTGACATTTTGAAGATTTCATCTCCTCTCAGATCATTTCCTCTATAATACTCTTTATATTTACTCAAGAACAGAGTCTTCATTTGATCCCAATTGTTAGCTACATTGCTTCCCAATCCCATGAACCTTCTCAAGGCTGCCTCCTTTAGAGTAGAGGGAAACAATTTCAGCCTGTGTGCTAAGGTTGTATAGTTATAGCTTCTACAAAGGATTTCAAATTCAAACAAGAAGGTATGAGGGTCCTCAGTAATAAGTCCATAGAACTTTGGCAGTAAGGAGGCAGGGATGTTCTTAAGGTTATTATTGTCATGTAGGTCAGGAATTGGAAATGGAAAAATAGGATTTTCCATTCTTGGTTGTATTCTTGGATTAGCTCCTGGTTGATGAACTACAAGAGCAAGTGGATTATTTGATTCTGTTCCTTTGGATAGGTTAAAGCTTAGTTCAAAGGAAGAAGATGAAGTAACTAATTCTTGGCCAACATCTAGATATGAGTCATCTTGGAATAGGTTTGGTTCAATCTCTTCAATATCTATGCTCCCAGGAAGGAATCTTCCAAATTGGTCTCTTCTTCTATGCATACAACAAAAGTAAACTAACTATGGAGATGCTGGAATGCAAAATTCTAAACTAAAAGTACTAAGAATGAAATCTTAAACTATTTACTAGCATACTTGTAATAGGTTCTTAGTTTGACACCATCCCCGAAAATGGGGCCAAAAATGTAGTGTTCTTTAATCAGCTCAATAACTAGGAACATGAATTCTTCTACTCAGGGATTGAACATCACAACTGGCAGTCATGAACTACTAAAGAACCTTATTTAATTATCAACCTAGGGACGTAAAATTGAAATGGGACAGCACAAGATATGCACTAATCACCCTTCCAGACATGCATGATTCCTAAAATGCCTTATACTGGAATTTAAGTATTGGAAACAACCTTACCTTTTAACTTTGCTTGGAAGTGAAAAACTTGAAAGATAACCTATTATGCTCCTAGTGTCTATAGGAACAGTTGACAACTCTGTGTTTCTGCCAGCTGCAGGATCAGTCACATTAACTTCTATGAAAGGAAATGTAGCTATTCTAACTTGCAGAATAAAAGTATGGACAGTTCCCTAAGTGGGCCCCCTTAGGTAGTGCCAAAAGTAGACAACAGATTAGGTGAAAAACTTCATAAGCTTTATTGATTCAATGTAAACAAGTACATGGCACAATCTCTCGGCTAAATTTCTAAGACTGAAAGTGTGTTACAATAGCGATTTTCTTAGCCAGCCCCTTCTTTGAAAGAGAATGGACTATTTATTGAAAACTGATCCTAACTACAAACCAAACTTCCCTTATAAAACGGAAGGCATTTATTACATTTAACCAACTTAAGTAAAGAGGTGAATGACAATGTAAGAACTAAGTCAAATTGGTTTTGCAGTCTTAAAGCGTCATCATCCTAGATTCATGCACCACCAAGATGCCTGGCCTAGATTTCTAGAACACTCTCCCTGCATGGCGGATGAGTTGAAACTGTCTCCTCATCTTTTGTTGTTGAACTATTCTTTATGGATTTGGTCTTTAATTCTTCAAGTGGAAATTGAATTCCCTTCCTTCAATCGTGGTACCTGCAAAATATCTCGCCATCTTTTCCTGAGGAAGAAGGTTAGCTCAACACGTTCATCCTTTAAGACAATCCATTACTTTATGCATTCATTCATTAAGTATTAAACTAAGGCAAACATTGTTTCAGATATGGCTGCAGGAAGTTTTGGTAGTGGAGGTTGCAGGAAGGTATATGATCACAAAAATCCATAAAGTATTTATCAGACTAATAAAACATTAAAGGTAATAATCACGAGACTTCTTATTACAATATACTCATCATATTTAAGTCATAAAGAGGTCTATATCCTATCCCTTAAAGAGACTAAATGTTTGTTTTAGTATAATAAAAACAACAAAGTATTTATAAAAGTATGATCAAAATGTGCCAAAAACTTGGCTCATGATGCCCCATACTATAATTCTATTTAGGAGGCAATTGAGGCTTAGCAAACTAGAGTGAGAGAGGGAATTAGGAAGGGATGGAGAAAGATTGTGTGGGAAGGAGGGAGATAGAGAGAGGTAATTAGAGAGAGATAAGTGAATAAACTAGAGAGAGGTAGGTAGAGAGAGGGATCTAGGTAGGGTGGGAGAGGTAGAGAGAGGTGGTGTGAGAGAGAAAGATGAGGGAGAGGTTATCACAATGCTTATTAATAATTGAAAGTAGTTATCACTATATCATAATAGAAGAAGGGAGAGAGAGAGGGAAGGAGGGAGATAGGAAGTGGTAGGGTGCTAGGGAGAGGAGGGAGAGAAAGAGGGAAGGAGAGAGATAGGGATAAGTATAGAGAGTGGTAGGGTGTGAGGGATAGAGGGAGGGAGAGAAAGAGGGAAGGTCATAGATAGGAAGTGGTAGGGTGGGAGGGATAGAAGGACCCAAAATGGACTTAGTGTGAGGGGGAGATGTGATGGTTGATTATGGGAAATAGGCACCAAAAACATATTTATAGGATGGAGAATGGATAAGGATAATGTTTTTGGGTTGGTATGATAAATGGTGATGGTGAAAATGTTTTGGAAGAATGATAATATATAATTTATTGACTTGAGACATTATTCCCGCTCTTGAGGAGTTGAGAAAAGAGCATGTGCAATGAAAAATGAAAAATGAATCTTCTCTAAAACACATGAAAAGAAGCAGACCAAAGTGAATGAGATAAATAATTTATTGATTGAAAAAAAAATTTCCACTCTTGAGAAGTTGAGGAAGGTGTGTGTGTAGTATGTGCAAGGGGAAAAATGGAAATGCAAAAGTGGATAAAGTCAAGAGGTTTTGTATTGTATATGAATGTGTGCAAGCAAAGAAAGTGAGAGATGATGCTATAAGTGGAGTTGAACAAATGAAGTCAAAGATTCTTGAACTTAAGAATTCCATGGAACAAATACAATTAGAAGTATATGATAAGGAAAAGGAAAAATAATATCTTAGTGAAAAAAAAAGAGAATCAATTGGGTGGAGACATGAAAGTCTTATCTGAAAAGGTAGACAAGTCTTTTAAAGAACTCATTAAAATAAAAAATTACATTCTGTAATCATAAAGACACTCTCAAAGATGAGAAAAAATTAGTTGCAAAGCTACATAAAATTATTCAAGACATTAACAACACTATCAAAGAAAAGGGTGTTGTTTTCCTAAGGTTTGATGAGGGAGCAGTTGATCTAAAGCTTCAAGTAAAAGATATGAAAAAGAACCTAAGAGATTAATGCAATGATGATAGATGTTAGGTTTAGGGTTTAAGGTTTAAGCTAATGGATTAATGCAATGATGATGATAGATTAAGCCGAAGAGAGTCATAAAGATGGTGTTGAAAGACCTTATAATAAAAAAATTGAAGAAAGAGGAAGTGGTAGTTCATAATGAAATAAAAGAATAGTTGAATATTAGATAGATGGAGGATGATATGGTAGATGTAGTGAAATATCCTTCATATGATATTATTTTAGATGTGGAATAGGACATGGAGTATTTTTGATAGGGGTATTGCATCCACCAAACACATCACCTCTCTCTACCTTGTTAGGGTTAGAAATAAGATATCTAATAGTTAAATGCATATTTGATCAATAAAACAAAGAAATAAAACACACAAAAAATTATAACAGAAACAAGACAACACAAAGAATTTAACGTGGTTCACCTAATCCAGGCTACATCCACAAAACCACAACCATCCAATGATTTTACTATCTAGTGCCAAAATTATTACAATCTCATGAATAATTGCCTTTTTCTACATAATGTAACTCCCATTCCAACCCCTTATAACAAGATTTTTAGAAGCTTCCAGAATTAGGGTTTTACAAAGTCATTTTTTTCGGTGACGACGTGAAAAAGGGAATTTTTTTTCTCAGGGGTTGCCGCCCCCAAACCCTCACTCTTTGGGGGCTGCCGCCCCCGAACCCCTGCCCGGGGCTTAGACCCCGGCAAGGATACATGTTGGGTGCACAGTATAGCAAGATCAGTCACCACATACCACAACATACCTCTCCCACCCTATATAGATCCCTCTCTCTACCTACCTCTATTATGTTTACCTTACCTCTCTCTACCTACCTCTCCCTATCTCCCTCCTCCCCTCTCTCTCTCCCTCATTCCCACACAACCTTCCTCCCTCCCTACTTTCGTCTCACTCTCTCTATACCTACATGTCCCACCTTACTTCTCTCTCTCTCTCACTCTCTCTCTCTCACACACAACCTCTCTCCACCTACCCCTACCTCCCTCCCTCCCTAATTATCTCTCTCAATCTCTCTATACCTACATGTACCACCTTACTTCTCTCTCACACACACACACACACTACCTCTCTCCACCTACCCCTCCCTCCCTATTTCCCTCACACTCTCTATACCTACAACCATGCTTAGATGGTGAAGGTAGTGATCATTGAGTAGAGTGATAAATTTAGTATTTACTTAGGAATTTGATACTATAGCACTACTTTATTGAGACCTTTATTATATTACATGAGAAAGTACATTTTCCTTCAACCACTTATCTCTCGTTAGGGTATGGATTTTAGAGCACATAAAACTATACTAGTAATTGATGCCTTTAGTAGATCCTACACTTCTTAGGGCCATGAGGTGGCATAAAATTCATCACTTTGATATGGTCACATGAGTACTTGTGACTTTAACTAGATGAGGTCTAAATTATAAACCCTTAAATAGAAATGTACTGGAGATGGATAGGAGATCAAGCTATACAAGTTTACTATTGAGTGGTGAGATCTATGATAGATATAAATTCCCTAGTCGAGACATATAATCTATTGATTATTATATTACCTTGGAGATGACTACGTAGATGAATTTTCCCTAGTGCCCCATACTAGTACCTACATTGCTCTAGTTTTTTGTTGCTATTTTACCATTGCACATACTGCACATGTACCTTCCTCAACTTCTCAAGAGCAGGAAATAGGGAGGGATAGAAGGACCCATAATGGACTTAGTAGGAGGGCGAGATGTGATGGTGGATAGTGGGAAATGTGCACCAAAATTGATTTATAGGTGGAGGGATAAGGATAATTTTTTTGGGTTGGTATGATGGAGGGGGATGGTGAGAAATGGTTTAGAAGAATGATAATAGATAATTTATTAACCTAAGAGATTATTCACTCTCTTGATAAGTTAATGAAGGATCGTGTACACACTATGTAATGGGAAAATAGAAATGCATAATTGGAGACAACATGTACTAGAATGTATGAAATAAAAAAGGAATCTACTCTAAAAAAAAATGAAAAGAAGCAGACCAAAGTGATTTCTATATATTTGGAGAGGAGGATTGCATCTAGCAAAAAAATGCTAGGAAAAGGATTTTCAAGAGGATTGCATCCACCAAAAAAAAGATGTTAATTAAGTAATTTTTCAAACTACTATTCTAAGGCACATCCACCTTATCTCTAGAAATCATCATACAAGTGAAACTTTTCTTTTCTTCCATTAGTCAACATCATCATCAAATTTAAGAGAGATAGGTATAGAGAGAGTTAGGGAGAGAGGGAGGGCTAGGTGGAGAGAGGTTGTGTGTGTGTGTGAGGGAGGGAGAGAGAAAGGGAAGGAGGGAGATAGGTAGTGGTAGGGTGGGAGGACCATTACTAAGTCAACAAGGAAGACTATTATCTTGAATTTATCCACTTCTGCATTGCTATTTTCTTATTGCACATATTACACACTTCCTAAGTGGTTAATTTTAGTCTTCCATTGTTTTGCTACAATTTCAACACTTCCAACTATTTCTTTTTATATGCTTAGATCTAATTTTTCCTTTTCATTATCATTTATTTCCAATTGTATTTGTTCCATGGAATTATTATGCTCAAGAATCTTTGAATTCATTTGTTCAACTCCACTTATATAATCATCTCTCACTTTCCTTGCTTACACAAATTCATATGCAATATAAAAGCTCTTGAGTTTATCCACTTTTTCATTGCCATTTTCCCATTGCATATGCTGCACACACACCTTCCTCAACTTCTCAAGAATGAGAAGAATCTCTTCATTCAGTACATTATCTATCTCATTCACTTTAGTCTACTTATTTTCATGTGTTTTTAGAGCATATTCCTTTCATTTTATACATTCTAGTACATGTTGCCTCTAGTTATACTTTTCCATTTTACCATTGCACATAGTGCACATGCTCCTCCCTCAATTTCTTAAGAGAAGGAATAATTTCTTGAGTCAATACATTATGTATTATCATTCTTCCAAACTTTTTGTCACCGTCCCCCTCCATCATGCCAACCCAAAAACATTATCCATATCCTTCCTCAATGTTATAAATCCAATTTGGGTGTCTATGTCCCATAATCCACCATCACATCTCCCCTTCCTACTAAGTCCATTTTGGGTACTTCTATCCCTCCCACCCTACCACTCCCTATCTTCATCCTTCCCTCTCTCCCTCACACACACCCTTACCTCTCTACCTACACCTCCCTCTTTCCCTCTCTCTCTCTCTCCCTCCCCCCTCTCTCTCTCCCCACTCACCCTCTCCCTCTCTACCTACCTTTCCCTTAATCCATCCCATCCCACCTCTCTTTCTACTTGCATCTCCCTCCTTGCCAACTTACCCCCTCTATCTACTTATCTCTCCCCTTCCCTCTCTACTTTCCCTATCTCCCCTCACTCTCCCTACCTAACTCTCCCTCTATTCCTTCAACCTTACCTCTCTCTACCCACCTCTCCATGTCTCCCTTATTTTCTCTCTCTCCCTTTATCCCTCCCATGCTACCTTGTAAGACCTCTCCCTCCCCCCATTCCTCTATACTTTTCTCTATCGTTCCTCTCTCACCATCCCTCCTAACCTTCATCTTCCTCCCTTTGTCCATCTTCCCCCCCTCTCTTTCCATCTACCCCTCCATTTATCACCCACTCCCTCCTTCCCTCTCTCTCCCTCCCTCCATCCCTCCCACCCCACATCTCCCTCACTCTACCTACCCCTCTCTCTCTACCTCTCCCTCTCGCCTCTCTCACATGCATACCACCTTTCTACCTATCCCACCCTACCTATATACCTCTCTCTACCTACCTCTCTCTATTTTGTTCACCTTACCTCTCTCTAACTTCCTACCCCTATCTCTCTCCTTCCATCTCTCTCTCTCCCTCCTCCCCACACAACCTCTCTCCACCTACCTCTCTCTCCATTCCCCCCTCCCTGATTTCCTCTCTCACTCTCTATATACCTACATGCCCCACCTTACTTCTCTCTCTCTACCTCTCTCTCCCTACCTCAAGTTCCCTCTCTCTCTCTCTCCCTCTCTCCCTCACACACACAACCTCTCTCCACATACCTCTCCTGTTATCCTACCCTTCTTCCCTTCCTCCTTTCCCCTCTCGTAGATGCTTGATAGAGTTAAAATGGAGTGCACCCTTGCTATATTTGATATGGTCTCTCAGATGCTTGATTGAATACTACGAATGGAATATGGATTTATCTTTAAAAGAACATAAACATGGTATGTCAAATGATTTTTAATAGAAAAATGGTAGCAAGTGCACCTACTAGAAAATATGTTGATGATAATGAAGGTTAAATGCTTCTATCTATAGACTATTGTTGTGAGGAATAATGTAATTCAAAGATCAACAAATCACAATATATGAGAGAACAGTAATAGTTGTGGTAAATTTTGAAAGTTCCTTTCAATACATTCATACTCTCTAAATAAGAAAAGGTTTTCATTACAACAATTGCTGGTTGCAAAACACTAGGTGTTATGAAACCTGCAACCCACATATTATTGCAATACCCTCTACACGTAACAACCTAATTAGTTAGTCACCCGTTAGGTCAACTTGATTCATTTTATGTATCCCCCACCTGGGAATCCTCTCCAAGCTCTTCACCCTTGAGCTTAGAATGTAAGTAGAATGCAATCACGCACAACCCACTGTGTTTTCCAATGTATACTTATTTTGTGCATTTATTTTTCCATCATATGAGGAAATTGAAACATAATCTTTATTTTAAGTAATAGTTGTGGTAACTTTTGAAAGTTCCTTTCGTTATATTCATACTCTCTAAACAAGAAAAGTTTTCATTAAAACAATCGCAGGTTGGAAAACACTAGGTGTTATGAAACCTGAAACCCACATATTATTGTAAAAACCTCTACACGTAACAACCCAATCATTTACTCACCCCTCAAGTCAATTTGGTTAGTTTTATGTATCCCCCACCTAAAAATCCCCCAAGCTCTCTAACCTTGAGCTTTAACCAAGAACAATGAAATAAATCATAACCCACTATGTTTTCCAACCTGCCATTATTTTGTGCATTTATTTAATCATATGAAAAAAATGAAATGCAATTTTTACTCTTGTAACTAAGGCAAAAATTTAGGTTAGCATGAAATAAAATGCATAAAAGAAACCCTAGCTAAACAATGAAGTATAATGGAGCAAAATAGCATAAAATAAAGGAAAAGCTTCACCAAGCAACCTTCATGCCCTCCATGATTGATCTTCATTTCCCCTCTCCATTTGCTATAAAATGACATTTTCCCTCAGATTCTAAGGAGCAACAATGACCTATGACTAAGACCTTAGCAAATATTGAAGGATTTCTACTCAACAATTTGCAAGTATGTAAGTATGAAGCAAGCCTAAAGTCTAAAGCATGAAATCATGAAGTCAAGAGATGTCCAAATGAGGTTGACATTGCATTTTTATAGAAAAGTCAATTTTGAATGAATGGCCAGGATTAGAAATTGAGAAATGACCTAAGATCAAAGGTTGAAATCGCATGTGACAAGTAGCAATTAGGGTTAGGGAAAATTTTGAAATGAAGCACTGAGATTTGATTTTAGAATGCATGTGACAAGAAGATATTGGGCACAGAAAAAAAGATTACTGGAGAATCAAATAATAATTTTAAATTATTTGATTTAAGAGGTTGAGTTGACCTTTTGTATTAAAAATTAATTTAATTCAAAAGTGGTGGGGTTATGTGACAGTAAATAATGATTTTAAATTATTTACTTGGTGGGAAAAATAGAAAGTGGGTAATTTTAAATAAATGACTTTATTTAAAATTAGAAGAAAAGTCAATAAGATAATTAAATAATAATAATTATTTAATTATGGAGAAAATGGACAAGGTGGACAATTAAATAAATCATAGGAATTTATTTAATTATAAGAAGACATAAGGAATTAATGACGTATTTAAATAAATAAATAAATTTTATTTATTTAAATAATCAATAGGAAATGGTTAGGAATTATGACATTAGTACATAATTAAATAATTTAATTATGTGAGGAGGATGTTTGACATATGAGAATGTGGTTTGCGGGTCTAGGCCATTTTTATGTGTCTTCATTTTTCCCCTCTTTGTTATAATGCAGTTTATCGTATTGTGACAAAGAAAATAAGTCAAAAATATGCCCCAGTGCAAAATAGGATGAGGAAAAATGACGAGGAGATAATAGTATGCCTCCTCAAGAGGACAGATGGGTTCAAAAAACACGAGTGTGCTCTCAAAATGGATGAGAAGACTAGAGGATGAAGGAATAGAAGAAATGTTAATGCAAAAGACATGGATGATGGGACCAGAAAGATACCTTCAATATTTTCTAGATTACTAATAGGTGTTGCATAATCATCATTGGACAGTAAAAATGTTACAAATGGATGACAAACACCTTGATATGACATAGAAAAAAGTGTGTAAGCTCATCCACTTGTGAAAATAGACAGTCATAGATAAGGAATATCATAACTCATACTAAGGGCCAAGTTTCCCTAGTCTTTTTGTCAAGACACACCAAAGACAACAATCAAGGAAAAATAGGTCTTGAGACGTTATCACACCTCTAAATCCTTCACGGGACATCCTCAAGGTAGCTAGTAACATGAACAAGAGACAAAACAACAAAAAGATAAGACAAAATAGACTATAAAAATTAAGAGCCATTCAATGTGTTTGCCAATATTTGTTTGTCAAAGGTTAATTGCTTGACAGTTTGACAATTTTGATGGATGGTGCCTATTGTTAGGAAGGACACATCCTAAAAAGGAAAATGATATTTTGACGATGTGTAAGTCCAAGAATGACACATCTTGGAGGGGACCATAGAGTGATGAGATTGACATTATTTTGGCAATTTGACTAATTTTGACTGGATGACTGATTGGACTATTTTGTTTGTTGGTTCACAATTTCAATGTTGATGAGATGACTACCTTATATCCAAGTTTGACTATGTCTGAATTATTTGACTGATGTGACAAATGCTGACTCTTTTTTGGGATTTTTTAGAGTTATTTGGATATTTTAATTTTTTTGTATTTTTGACATTTATGATTTTTTTGGATTTTTGACATGTTTTAATTTTTTTTTTGTTTTTCTTGAAAATATTTAATTTTTTTTTGGGGTTTTTGGAAATATTTGATTTTTTTGGATTTTTGAAATGTTTTATTTTTTGGGGTTTTTTGAAAATATTTGATTTTTTTGGGTTTTTGAAATGTTTTAAGAGGATTGAGACAAATGCATGTGAATGGTGCTTATGCACAAGACTCCAAGGACAAACATGATTGTGCCCCTAGTCAAGCTGAATATCAATTGATAGGCAATGATGATGATAACATGGTTAACATGGGAAGGACACACCCCAAGACAATGTGAGGATGACATTAATGTGACTAAAGGACCAAGGTTTGCAACAATGCTAGGAACAAGGCCAAGGAATGTTTTGGATGATGCGCTAGGATGCATAGCAAGATTATATGGATTAGAATCGTTGCATTTGGAATGACTTCTTTTTAGGATTGAATGGGATGATGGAGGATCCTTACCCCGTTTGACAATGGAAAACCAAGATAGGCGACAGACATGAAAGGATGATAGGTGGCTTTGATAAGAGACATGAGACTGGAAGAATTTTCATATGATCTCCAAGGAATATCACCTAGGAATAATGAGGCTGTGAAGGTAATGACATGATATTTCATGGATAGTGTATGACAAAAGGATATACATGTCAAGAGTTTTTCCAAAGCTTGATTTATATTTGTACCCTAGTCCTTATCAAGATAAAAGCAGGCAAGAAAAATGGATGGAAATGCTAGGGTTTAGATGGATAGATGGAAATGTCATAAGGAAGGCATGGGAGATGAGACGACTTGCCCCCAAGTGTAAAAGTTCACATAGATAATTTCTCTTACACATGATGCCTGTTTGCCAATTTTTCATCATGGTACTTATATAAAGCGCCATACAAATGGTTTTCATGATTGGACGAAATTTTTCTCATTACCATTTTCTTGAATTTTTTTTAATTATGTTTTTGTTTTATTTATTTTTTCATTTTTTTGGTATTTTTATATGGACGAGATGTCTTGGATGCTCACTAATTGTTCTGAAACTGTTGATAGTGCTGATGTAGAGGCTGGTGCCATGATATGCCAATGATGACCTTTCTGAAGTAGTTACCTTGTCAGGATCATAGTGCACTTGCATACAACTAATTGATCAATGTCATTGTGATCCTTTTTTATACTAGAGTTGGCCTTATTAGAATACGCACATCGTAATAGAGTGCCATGAGAGTCCTTATAATAAAGAGTTGTTGCCAAGATATGATGGGTTTGTGAGGTATGTGTTTTAGACTTTGGGCACAATGTAGGATTATGATGGATGAAGGTAGATGTAGAAGGGTTGATTGGACATTTGGACGAATCACTTTTTAGTTTCCAAGCTTGGGATGTTGGATGGTAGAGTTTGGAATTTCGATTAGAATAGCATTTGGAACTAACACTTTTAGATGTCTTGCTTGATGACCATTTTGAAGGAGGTGGACATTTATTATATGTAGGAGTCCTCTTTTCTTATGTCTCCACATTTTGATTGACTTTTGGATTTGGCATATTTTCTTTGCTTGATCCATTTTTCTTTGGGATCCATTTCAACTTCATTTGTCCACTGGGCTTTTTGTTTAATTCAATGGCCTTTGGCATTTTATTTTGAACTTTTGATTTGTAAGACTTTTGTTCTTGTTGGTTCCAAACAAGAGGTTTATTCATGTTGAAATGATGGTTTATGGTGAGGATGGAAGGAGTGTTGGCAAGAACCTTATGACAAGGATTACTCATGGCCCCCATTTTAATATTTGTATCAGATAAAGTTACCCCCAATATCGAGGAGGTACCACTAACATCATTAGATTCTCCGAATGAGGAATAGCCAAGACCTTGATGTCTAGGATTTTCATAAAAGTGTATTGGTTCTCAAATGCCTTGCTCATGTATGCCTAGTCCTTTTCCTTGATACTGCATGATTTGAAATATTCTCTTTGTGATGGGGTATTTGTCATTTTGGAAGCAATATGCAATCCCATCATTGTGTATGTGGAGGTCATTACTTAGTATTTTCTCATTTGTAAGAAATCATGCTCTAACAAAGATAGTTGATCCTAGCTAATAAGATGTTGTCACTTCGTTGACATGGGGTATAGATTTTTTATTAACATCTTTGGTCTAATTTTGTGACATCTGCTTTAGATGATTCTACAGGCGCTTCCAAGTTGATGTCGAAACTGTCTTTATGGTCATTGTCATAGAGTCCAGTGAATTCAGCTATAGCTTGATCATTTGCAAATATGTCTAGAGTAGAAGACTCTTGTTCTAGAGGAAGATCATCTATGTATCGCATGGGAGCAAGTGTCTCATTTTGGGAAATGGTGATGTTCGAAGTTTGGGTAGGATTAACCTCAAATGTTTGATCATGAATGACATAAAGGCTGATAAGCGGGTCGTTTTGGATTTCTTGATCAATCGTAGTGTCTTGGTCAAAGAAGGGTTTGTCTTGGATGACATGATTGGGAATGGGATCTTGATCAAGGATAGGTGTATTTTGGATGCCATTATTATTTAGAAATACTTATTGAATGGACTTCAAGATAGGGTCATGGGATGGACTACTTCGATCTTGACATGAAGGTGAAGTTATGATTTTATGCTTTGGGTTTTCCTTTTGACATGTATCCTCAAGTTTAGGCAATGGAATGTGATTTTGGACAAGGATAGAATTTTCACGACCAAATATGTATTGAGATGGAGTGGGTTGGAATGGATTAGTGGATGAAAGACTAGGATAGGATGTGCAGGTTTGGAATGGGTTAATGAATGGTGGACTAGAATAGGACGTGGAGGCTTGGACATGTTTAGTGGAAAGTCGGTTTCCCTTGTCAAGGTTAGGATAAGTGGACGTTTGTTGTGGATTAATGGAATGGATTGTACTAAGGGACTCTTGATAGTGAGGGTAGAGAGATGGAGGACTAGGATTTATAAGTTGTTGGTAAGAAGGGTATGGGTATTTGGATTAAATGAATTGTCTTTTGAAGTCTACAGCTTGTTGGTATTTACCATT
This sequence comes from Sequoia sempervirens, assembly GCA_007258455.2. Lineage (NCBI taxonomy): Eukaryota > Viridiplantae > Streptophyta > Pinopsida > Cupressales > Cupressaceae > Sequoia > Sequoia sempervirens. The sequence continues at coordinate 344,736,086 of VDFB02000003.1, read as the reverse complement.
ATGGAGTAACTGGTATTCAACTTGACTAGCAAGCATATTAAGGTGAATGGAAGACATGGTGGTGGATGGTATGAAGATTTTAAAGTCTGCAAAATGAAGACTTAAGAGTTTGCTTATGCTGAAAATGATTGTGAACCTAAGGATGCAACTAGAATTTTGCAATGGTAACCTATGGTAAAAGCTAAATTCCAACTAAAAGACAATTTGAGCAAATCTTTTTTGGTTTTTGTACAAAGACCACTGAGAAAAGATGTTTAGAAACTGATTCAAAATGTTTGGTTTTAGACTAAGATAGTAACAGTCATTTTCCTAAGTGACAAGAAAATGTGTTGTTTCAGGAAGCAATAAGGTAGATGCATTGTTTCAGGCAACAATTGCGTTGCAATAATGAAAATGTGTTGTTTCAGGAAATAATTGTATTGTGAGAAAGCATACACGTTGTTTTAGGCAACAATTGTATTACAATAATGTAGATGTGTTGTTTCAAGTAGCAATTGAGTTGCAATAATGTAGATGCATTATTTCAACCAACAATTGTGTTGCAATAATGTAGATGCATTATTTCAACCAACAATTGTGTTGCAATAATGTAGATGCGTTGTTTCAGGCAGCAATTGTGTTGCAATAATGAAGATGTGTTGTTTCAGGTAGCAATTGCGTTGCAATAATGCAAATGCATTGTTTCAGGCAATAATTGCATTGCAATAATGAACATGCATTGCTTCAGGTAGCAATTGCATTGCAATAATGAAGATGCCTTGTTTCAGGAAGCAATTGCATTACAATAATGTAGATGCATTGTGTTTAAGCAACAATTGTGTTGCAATAATGCAAATGCATGTTACAAAGTCTCAAATGCATTACGGTTTGAACAAAGTTTGATTGTCTTGCAATTTTTTTGGTAGATTTGTGAAGTTGTTTCAGCTTGAATGTGATTTTCCAAATTTGTGAAGGATGTTTTATATGTGTTTATTGATTTAGAAAACACTTGTAAAACACATGCTTTTTTCTTGAATTGTTGGAAACAAACACATTGAAGACAAGCATAAATCTTAAGAATGGAAAGGAGTATATTCACTGGATTCCCAGTTGGATTTCTCCAACCACACTTATTCTTAGCAGATGAATTAGAAGGTTGGCCACACTGGCTCCCCTCCATGACACTCACTTCTCCAGTTCAACCAAGCTTTGAGTTCTCATGACTCTCCCATGAAAAACTCTTCATCTCTACTAAGAACTATGAGAACGTGGGATGGCTTGGAAACACCTAATGTTGCACCAACAAACAGTTCAAGGGATTTTGGAAACTACACAAATGGTTTTTAGTTAGGGCACCCATTCAGGTGGCTATGCATGAGGAAATATTAATTTGTCTACATAACAAATCTACACCTCTAATGCTAAGTTTTTCATTAGCATTAACATTTGTATACCGGTTTGGAGTACCTTGGCCTTAGCTTCGTTGTTAGTTTGATTTTCCTTGGGGTGAGTATTTTTCCCACCAAGGAAGGCCCAATCTAGAGTTAATAACAAATTCTCTTGCAACCAGGATCACACAAGTGCGAAAGGGGAGAGGATACTTGTATTATTATATTAGGGTTACACAAAAGTGAAAACAAGATTTATTCATTTTAATGCCCAAATTGAAATTTTTGGGTGGTAAAGCAACAACCCCTAAGAGAATTGCATACACACTAAGAAGTTATCACTACACTACAAGACACATCAAACACTTATTCATTTTAACCTAACTTATTGTGAGACAAGAAAAGTTCTTTTTAAGCCAATGCTATGAGAATGCAAGTAAATTTTAGCCTTGATTAGTTGTAAATGCAAGTTGTGTTCATTTTAATCCCATGAGTGTGAATGCATGTTCATTTTAAACCATGCAGTGTGAATGCAAGTTGTAGTTGTGTTTGTTTGTTTGTTTGCTTTAGGATTAAAAAAGATTTATAAAACCATCAACAAACAAAGGTTAGTATCTCCTTCCAGCTTGCCACATGCTACAAACAACATATTAGTAACCAAAAAGCACTAATCTACTAAAACTAAAAAGAGAAAACTAGAAAATGTTGTCAGAAACCAAGAATAAACCTGCAACAGGCAAATGTGTCTTTCTATCTATCACATGCGTTACAAAAAATCAAATGTGTCTTTCTATCTATCAAATGCATTGCAACAAATCAAATGCATCGTTTGGGATGTCAAATGCATTGCAAATCAAATACGTTGTTTGGGCTATCAGATGCATTGCAACATATCAAATGTGTTGTTTGGGCTGTTAGATGTGTTACAACATATCAAATGCATTGTTCAGGATGGTATATGCATTGTAACGGATCAAATGTGACTTATAAAATTTTGTTTGTGGTGTTCCGTACTTGTAAGGTCTGCAAAAAATGACAAAAATGTCATATGAAAAATATGTAAAATGTGTTTTTAGCGTCAGGTTCACCAATGTAACTAAGGAAAAAATCTAGGTTAGCACGAAATCAAATGCATAAAAGAAAACCTAGCTAAACAATGAAGTACAATGGATCAAAATAGCATAAAATAAAGGAAAAGCTTCACCAAGCAACCTTCATGCCCTCCATGATTGATCTTCATTGCCCCTCTCCATTTGCTATAAAATGACATTTTCCCTCAAATTCTAAGGAGCAACAATGACCTATGACTAAGACCTAAGCAAATATTGAAGGATTTTTACTCAACAATTTGCAAGTATGCAAGTATGAAGCAAGCCTAAAGTTTGAAGCATAAAATGATGAAGTCAAGAGATGTCCTTGGAATGAGGTTGAAATTGCATTTTTATAGAAAAGTCAATTTTGAATGAATGGCCAGGATTAGAAATTGAGAAATTCCCCAAGATCAAAGGTTGAAATTGCATGTGACAAGTAGCAGTTAGGGTTAGGAAATTTTTTGAAATGAAGGGCTGAGATTTGATTTTAGAAAAATCAAATCAATGGAAAAGAATGCATGTGGCAAGAAGATATTGGGCATAGAAAAAGAGATTGCTAGAGAATCAAATAATAATTTTAAATTATTTGATTTAAGAGGCTAAGTTGACCTTTTGAATTAAAAAATAATTTACTTCAAAAGTGGTGGGGTCATGTGACAATAAATAATGATTTTAAATTATTTACTTGATGGGAAAAATAGAAAGTGGGTAATTTTAAATAAATGACTTTATTTAAAATTAAAAGAAAAGCCAATAAGATAATTAAATAATAATAATTATTTAATTATGGAGAAAATGGACAAGGTGGACAATTAAATAAATCATAGGAATTTATTTAATTATAAGAAGACAAGGAATTAATGACGTAAATTTATTTATTTAAATAATCAGGAGGAAATAGTTAGGAATTATGATATTAGTACATAATTAAATAATTTAATCATGTGAGGAGGATGTTTGACATATGAGAATGTGGTTTGCGAGTCAAGGCCATTTTTATGTGTCTACAACTCTAACTAATAATTGTCACACATTTTGAAGATAAATTTCATTGCATTATTACTGTGTAAATAACAAAACATTTTGATTAGATTCATAATGTTATGTAAAACTGCATGTTGGAAAACCCTAGGTGTTATGAAACCTGCAACCCACATACTATTTTAAAATCGTAAACACGCAAAAACCAAATTGGGTAGTTACCCCTCAACTCAATTTGGTTTGTTTTGTGTATCCCCAAAATGCAACTCCTTCTCATGCTCTCCACTATTTAGCTTTGAACATGCATAATGAAGTAACAGACAACACACATTGTGTTTTCTGACATGTAATTATTTTGTGCATTTATTTTTCAATCATATGAATAAATTGAAACATAATTTTACTATAACTAGTTTCCATTTTTGGTTGTGCGTACCTTCCTCATGAAGAGTGTCCAACAAAATAGCAAGCAGATATAATAGCTTTTCTCTCTAACTTGTGAGTTGTGTATTGAATTAAATTTTTCAAAAAAATTCATAATTGATGGATATAGATAACAATCTTGTGAGAGTATTGAAGGTTTGATTGATGACTTTGACACTTTTAAATATATTTAACCATACAAAAACAATTCCAATTTGATCTTTATGTATTAAACTTGTGATATCTATTTAGTTATGAATGAATTGTGACCTCATCATCAAAATTTAATATATATGAAGGTATACTTTAATAGATTTAACCATAATTTTGGTTCAATGAAAGTTATAATGTTGTCTTGATCTATTTGAATGGTGTCAATGCAACTTTTTTCCTTTACTATTTTTCTTCAAGTGCTTTCACTATTTAGAATACTGTTTAGTATTCCTATAATAGGGATGGAACTATTGGTTCTAATCACTTTTATCATCCATTTGGTGGGCTCCTCACTATGTCGTCTCATCATATTATATATGTTTCTATGTATATTGTTATGTATGTTTTTATGTGTTTTGTATGTACATAGGTGCATTGTTTTGGGAGATTAGCTGCATCCACCATCTATTATTTATGGTTTGTCTAAACATACAACATAGAAACATGTAATAGATCTAAACATGATATCACAACATCATATCTTTTGCAAATCATCAACAACTAACACATCTCAATGCAAGAAATACCCATTAACCAATTTACAAAATATCACCATCACTAACCATATAATTGATCTAAATATACAGATTAAAGACATACAATACATCTCAAACTTACAACATCACATATTTTGCAAATCATTAACAACTCACATGATGTTGAACATCAAAGCATAATCATAATTATATTGATAAAAGAAAGTGATAAACAATCAAAACAACAAATACCGACATAACCTATGCAAGGGAGAGGACCCAGTAGTTGTACACCCTAACTTCATGCTTCTAATTATCCTACTTGGAAAATTTCAAATCACTCCCAATTTTTTACAACAACTTACTTGGCAAGTCCCCTGCTTATAACTAAGGTTTCAAGGCCACATCATCAAATATGATGCCACATCATCATGCTTTTTGTCAAGGTGTCCAAAAAGGCCCAAAAAAAAAGTGAGACCAATGCTTGTGCATTCACAACATGTTTTATTGAGCGTTGATGTAGAATTACATGATTGGTTGCTTTTTAGATCAAAAGAATACATTTTGTTTAATTATGGGTAGTCATCATCAACACTAACAACTTTAAAGTCACAACTATTGATCTAATATTGATAAAAATATTGGGCATTATATAACAACTACTATCACAACTATTGAAACATGCTGGTCCTCTCCCTTATTTGATGACACATGGTTAAAAAATCCTATATCGAGAAGAATTCAAAGCAACAAACATTAAGACATTGCATCATAAACAAGATAGATCTTGATTTCGTTGCCCATTCAATTTATAAATGCAACTGAAAGTTACCATGCAGAATTGAACAAATACAATATACTGAAATTGATAAGGGCAGTTCAACAAATTGCCAAAGTTTTAAAGGTTAATATAAAGTTACAAAATAAAAATAAAACCTTTCTATATTGAATTCAGCTTAATAAGATTCAGTCACATCAAATAACAGTTACAGCCAGATGACACAACCTGATCACCCAAAGAACAGAAAAAATAAAAATTGAACTTGAGATTAAGGACGATAAACCATAAAAAAAACTGGCAAAGAAACCATCAGATCAGCAAGGCAATAGCACAGTGTATATATCGTATAACATATAAGCGAGTTCATCCTCAGTAGTTTATATGGTTTCAAAATTCAAGCCTATAATCTTATGAAGTCTTAGAGGTATATACGGTTGTATATGTCATCCCTATTCAGAAAAATTGTTTCTTATATTTCAGTTAACATCGGAACAAGCTGGGACTACTATCAATTCAATTACAAAATCAAGAAAGCGCCTATTATTTGCACAATTTTGTATCAATGTGGACATTGGTAAGAAGCTTCCCTCTATTACTTTGTCTTTCAAATTAGTGACAGAACTGCAATAATGTACTTATAAATATTCATCGACGGTGTCCTAAAATTGCTTCAAAAATAGATCATGCTGCTACGTGTTGTATGAATGATAAACAAAAACATAGTCAAGTCTATGGTTTTTTCAACCACAATATCATACTTTCATGAAGTGTGGTATGGAGGAGGTTCCCCCTTTGCCAATTTCTGCTCATTATAATGGTGTTGGCAATAAAAAGATATGTGTGGCAATAAACAGAGATGCAGCCTTCACAGCGGTGAGGTAGCGGGTTCCCTGAACAAACTCACACATTGTGAGATAGACGGAGACTTTCCTTCCACCTTCACCTGGCAATGGCAACAACCTCGTGAATCCAATAACAACCCCACTCTCTGCAGGATCAAATACACTCCTCCCTTTATCCACAGAAGAACCCTTGAACACATACTCAACACGGTGATACGCAGTTGACGTAGCGGCAAAGTGGAGTTCAAAAACTCCCGCTATTGTTTTGAACTTCCCAAACGTACATCCTCCGTGCAAGTTGAAGAAATAACATCCGTCTTTTTTTTTTTAAACTCACAAATGTCTGTCCTCCGTGCGGTTTATCTTCGTTTACTTCTGCATGCCTCGGCAACTTCCGCTTTGGGCCCCGCACTACACCATGCCGTCATGTTATGTATGTTTTTATGTGTTTTTGTGTATACATAGGTGCTTTTTGTCTAGGAGTAAGCCGGCTCCATGATGAAGTGGTCAATTCATAAAATCATTAAGAACTTATGACATTTCCTAGGACCTAGTAGATACTATAAAATATATATAAAGATCTTGTATCATAATAATTTGATAGCACTCTTAATGTTTTCGTAACTACCATGAGCCTATATAACAAAGGAAGAGTTAACAAACTATCATAATTAGAAAGTAGAAACACACAATTAACCATATCATTCTTGTGAGATATAAGACATATCTATGTCCATGAAAAATGTCCTTAACTACATATTTGTTTTGTCATAGATATTTAATAGTCTAAATAGATCTCAAGACAAAATATAGACATAAACTTGTCATTTTCAATTGCTAGACAAAACAAATTCAACCTCACAAACATAAACCTAATTATTTATCCATTACATATAATTTCTAAGTTGATATATATGACCAAAAAATTATCATTTCCAATTGCAAAACTACTTCACAAACATAGACCTAATTATTCATCCTTTATATCTAGTTTCTAGGTTGATATATGCACACTTACACGCACCTTGTTTGATTAGCTTAGACTAAGCTTAGGGAAAAAAATATATAAAGCTTTAAGAAAAATGATGCTCTAAAACATTTTTCTTTTTAATAAGGTACCCAAAGGAATAGAGATAATTAAATAATTAATTAAAAAAAAACATCTTCACATCTCTCTTGGAGCGTATGTCTTAATTTAATGGACAATGGTTTAGCAACTACTTAAGTTCAGCCACACAAACAAATCTCCACACCTGTGAAATAGACTACATGAGGGGGCGGGGGCTTTCAGGAATGCCTGGCGATTTGACGAGAGATCGAAAGTGTTGGGAGATATTTTAGGGTTACATGCGCGGGAGCGTATGCCTGCTCTGCTCTTCCGTTTGCCGTTTACAACATCAACATGAAAATTGGGCAGAACTTGAAATGGATGCGCGTCCCTCCGCTGTTTAAACAGGCAAAAGCTACACTGACAGAATCGCCTCATTCTAGAAAACAATTCAACACATTATCTGAACACACACCCAAACAGAAGCAGATCGAGGAGGTCATACATCGTACAATGCGCAAATCTGATATTGCGCACTTTAACGAGTCAATAAATGCCCTAAGCAATAAAAAAAAGGCGTGGGAGGTTTTCCATTCAGCCATAACTGAAGGCCATTCTGTTGACGTCATAACATTCAATGTGCTTTTGCGTGGGCTTGGGCATGATGGCGATTTCTGTAAAATATATTCACTTCTTGCTGAAATGATAGAGATGGGAGTTCATCCAGATGTTATCACTTATAATACCCTGATGAAGGCTTTATGTAAGTGGGGTCGAAGTGAAGAAGCAAAGTAGCTCTTGCAGAGAATGAGGTATGCTCGTTGTTTTCCAAGTATTGTTACATATAGCATTCTTATAGATGGAATCTGTAAGAAAGGGAGAGTAGATGAAGCTTTGGTATTGGTAGCTGAAACGATACAAGATGATTTGGTTCCTGATATTATTACACATAGTACTCTTATTAATGGTCTCTGCAATGTGGATAAGGTGAATGAAGCTCTAAAATTAGTAGCAAGAATGAGAAATATTCACTGTTCTCCAAATATTGTTACATATAGTGCTCTTATAGATGGACTCTGCAAGAAAGAGAGAATAAATGAAGCTTTAGTATTGGTAGCTGAAATGATACAAGATGACCTATCTCCTGACATTATCACATATAATACCCTTATTAATGGTCTCTGCAATGTTGATATGGAAGATGGAGCTCTCAGGTTGGTAGAAAAAATGAGACATGGCCATTGTTCTTCAAATGTTATTACCTACAACACCCTGATTGATGGAATGTGCAAGAGAGCGAGGGTAGATGAAGCTTTGGTATTGGTAGCTGAAATGATAGAAGATTGTTTGGTTCCTGATATTATTACATATTGTACTTTTATTAATGGTCTATGCAATGTGGATAAGGTAAATGAAGCTCTAAAAATAGTAACAAGAATGAGGAATATTCACCGTTCTCCAGATATTGTTACATATAGTGCTCTTATAGATGGACTCTGCAAGAAAGGGAGAATAAATGAAGCTTTAGTATTGGTAGCTGAAATGATAGAAGATGGCCTATCTCCTGATATTATCACATATAATACCCTTATTAATGGTCTCTACAATGTTGATATGGAAGATGAAGCTCTCAGGTTGGTAGAAAAAATGAGACATGGCCATTGTTCTTCAAATGTTATTACCTACAACACCCTGATTGATGGAATGTGGAAGAAATGGAGGGTAGATGAAGCTTTGGTATTGGTAGCTGAAATGATAGAAGATGGTTTGGTTCCTGATATTATTACATATAGTAATCTTATTAATGGTCTATGGAATGTGGATAAGGTAAATGAAGCTCTAAAATTAGTAGCAAGAATGAGAAATATTCACTGTTCTCCAGATATTGTTACATATAGTGCTCTTATAGACGGACTCTGCAAGAAAGGGAGAATAAATGAAGCTTTAGCATTGGTAGCTGAAATGATACAAGATGGCCTATCTCCTGATATTATCACATATAATACCCTTATTAATGGTCTCTACAATGTTGATATGGAAGATGAAGCTCTCAGGTTGGTAGAAAAAATGAGACATTACCTACAACACCCTGATTGATGGAATGTGCAAGAAAGGGAGGATAGATGAAGCTTTGGTATTGATATTTGAAATGATACAAAATGGCCTTTCCCCTAATGTTATTACGTATAATACCCTTATAAATGGTCTCTGCAATGTGGATAGGGAAGATGCTGCTCTCAAATTAGTAGCAAGAATGAAAAATACTCATTGTTTTACTAATATTGTTACATGCAACACCTTGATTGATGGAATCTGCAAAAAAGGTAGAATAGACGAAGCTTTGGTTTTGGTTGCTGAAATGATACAAGATGGCTTTTCTCCTGATATTTGTACGTATAATTCCCTTATTAACGGTCTCTACAAAGCGGATAGGGAAGATGAAGCTCTTGAATTAGTAGCAAAACTGAGACATACTCATTGTTTTCCAGATACTGTTACATACAACACCCTGATTGATGGGATCTGCAAGAAAGGGAGAGTAGATGAAGCTTTGGTATTGATATCTGAAATGATACAATATGGTCTTTCTCCTAACACTGTTACATACAATACCTTTATTAATGGTCTCTGCAATGTAGATAGAGAAGATGAAGCTCTCATATTAGTAGCAAGAATGAGGCATGGTCAATGTTCTCCAAATATTGTTACATATGGCACCCTGATTAATGGAATCTGTAAGAAAGGTAGAATAGATGAAGCTTGATATTGGTAGCTGAAATGATACAAGATGGCCTTTCTCCTGATACTTTTACGTATAATGCCCTTATTTGTGGTTTCTACAAGGTGGATAGGGAAGACGAAACTCTCAAATTAGTAGCAAGAACGAAACATACTCATTGTTTTCCAAATATTGCTACTTACAACATCCTGATCGGTGGAATGTGCGAGAAAGGGAGAGTAGATGAAGCTTTGGTATTGGTATCTGAAATGATACAATATAACCTTTCTCCTGACATTTTTACATATAATACTCATATTAATGGTCTACGCAAGGTGGATAGGGAAGATGAAGCTCTCATGTTAGTAGCAAGAACAAGAAATGGTCAATGTTCTCCAAATATTGTTACATATGACACTCTGATTGGTGGTCTCTGCAAAGTAGAAAAAGTAAATGAAGCTCTAGGGATAGTAGCCAAAATGATACAACATGGATGTTGGCACCATAATACACCATTAAGGAATTCATTTAATACTGTGAAAGCAATTATTGAATAATTGCACTTCTAATTAATATTAATTATTGTAACATAAGAAGATTGTATAACTATAACTATATAAGCATGCCTCCTATGCACTCATAAGTAGGTTTTTGGGTTTTCCCAAGTATTCATCCAAGGGCGTGTGGAAAGCATCAGGCGAGTGATAGCATTGAGAGGATTTAGCTGCCCATTTGTCACTGTGCATGTACTTTGTTAATCATAATGTCGATAAAGGTGATGTGTGTTATTCTGAATTTATGGCATTTATGTGTTGTGTTTACATTTGCAGTCGTTATTGTTACCCATAATCTAGATGTATGAATTTGCATTTAAGACTCCACCCTGGGTTTCAGATGCATTGCAGCCTGGGTGAGACAGTCCTTTGGGGTTGTTCCTGCTCTTTGCAGATCAGCAGGCCAGTGTGCAGGATTCTTGGCAATAATACTTAATCCAATAGATTTCTTATAATTTATTCCATTTCTTCCAATCTGCCGCTTTATTCAGATTTTCAAGTGATTTCCATTCCATGATGCCTCTCCCCACTCATCTATTTCCCTTTTTATATCTTCCATAGTGGGCAGAGTCACAACCATTCATTTAACAAGAGACCACCCTTTCATGGTTGCTATACTTTGAAAGAGTCATAACTATTCATGCAGTAATTGTTGTTTCTGCATTAACTAATCTTCCTCATTGCTAGTGCTTCCTTTAAACAATGAATTGCTGCCTTATACAATACTAATTGATGCTCTCTTATATATTTAATCACTGCCTTCTTCATATATATTAGTCATTCCTTTTAAACCGCTGCCTTAAATATAATTGCTGTCTTCGTAAATGAATTGCTGCCTTTAATTATTTCTTTATCTCTGAGTTTAATAATGTTAATCACTGCACAATATGATATCATCGCTGCCTTCCTTATGGAATACAGTTACGGCTATTAATTATTTCCTTTATTAATCGCTGCATATTCCTAAGGCAATCATCATGGATATATATATGTCTCTGTCTAGGTGTGGTTGGTCACTAGGCCAAAAGTAAAGAAGTCGGCCACTTTATTGCATTGTTTTTTGTTTTTTATAAGGCAGGTCATCACAGATCTACTTTTGTCCAGAAGAAGAGCACAAAAAAGGCATAAACACAAGAAATCCAGAGTGAGAATTTTGTCGCTGCATCATACATTTTAGGTGGGATCACGGGTATACCATGGTTATATGGTGCACAAGGGTAATTGGGTTCTCTTTGCTGCACAGGATTTGATGCACCAGCAGCATCTCAAAAACATAAAGTACTTTATGTCTGGTGCGCCTTGGAAGGGAACTTGGGTGAGAACTATAGTGGGCCACAAATGGTGCAGCTACATCATGTGGATTTGGTGCAACTACATGTTGGAAAATGAGTCACATTTAAACCAAAGATGGACTGGTCACCAAGAGGGCTGGTAACTCAGTGATAAAGCACCCTAGTAGCAAATGGGAGGTTTGAGGTTCTACTCCAAGCTGGTCCATGAAAAGTTTAACATGGTATTAGAACTTAGGTTAGCAAAGCTAGACCAAGCTAGGGTTCCCAAGCACTTGTAGTGTGGCTCAAGAGGGCGTGTTAAAAAAAGAGCCACATTCAACCCAAGGATGGACCTGTCACCAAAATATACAAAGTCCAGTTGGTGCACAGGAAAAATGTATATGGTGCATGCAATGAGATGTAAGAGAATATAGTGTACTCTCAACTGCAATATTTCGGATGCGCGACATTGCACATTGGTATGAAGCAAAGGTGTAATTCAGCCTTAAGAATTTTTGCAGATTTTTGTTTGTGCTACAATGTTTTTACTACATAATTTTAATGGTTGATAGATGTGGTTGACGGCTGGATCACCCATCGGACCATAGTTGGTAGACTTAGACTCAACAAATCCAAAATTTTCAACTTGGCAAAAAACTCAACTTAAAAAATTGCTTAAATTTCTTGAAACACATTTATTTTGCAAACATTAATGGCAAAATATATCCAGTAAGTCTAGAAATGAGTATGCCGGTATTGGCATGGTGTGATGGTTTAAAGGTGGTATTGTTGTTCTTGCCACCAAGGTTCAAATCCCGTTGGGGTGATATTGTTGAATGGTTGTATTTCGGTTCATAGCTCCGGTCAAAATCGTTTACCCCTTGAATAAAAAAAAAGTCCAGAAATGAGTACAAAAGTGTTTTCTATTAATTTTGATTCATTTGAATACAAATTGAGTGCAATTTCACATCATCATTTGGAATCCTGACACAATAGTTAGTTGACAACTATTATGAATTTATGATGATTGCCTTTGAAAATCATCATCATAATTCATAAATTGCATATTACAAATTTTACATCTTTCTCTTACCTAGTCTAGTGAAAACTTGGGGAGAGGTTCTAATCCTTGCATTCTATTGTAGCTCCTCACTCAACATTGAAGGTTGTGTTTGTGGCTTTGACTCGACCTCCTTTTATTTGTTGTGTACCTTGTGCAAAACTAAAGGTTGTATTGGATTTTACATAGTTCCATGGAGTTTCTTGATAGGGGGATGTGGGGACGAGTTTTTGGGACAAGGGACCAAGGGTCTAAGTTTGGGGACGACAGGGGGGATGGTGGTGGGGTAGCGATGCTCAAATACATATAGTACTTGAAAAAATAGTTATAAGAAGATGTATAAATATAAGAATTACAAATGAAATTTTGGCAAACTAGTTTTAAACATTTGAATTTGAAGTGAACATTAATTTGGTGTCACTCCTCTTCTTGCTCCTCTTTAACCATCTTACTCTTCATTCTCACTCTTTCACTTTACACTTGCAAATCTCTCTCACACACTCACACTATTAGCTTCTTGTTGATTTGTTTTTTTGAATTAAAATGAGGATAGGAGGAAGTTTTATAAAGTTTGTGGGGTTTGGGTGGAGCCTATAGGCCATTACGATTCAGCCTTGGGCATGAAGTTTAAAGAAAAATATGATTTTTTTAAATTTTTTTAAATTGCGTTTTTGGTTGTCTAGTTGAAGGAGACTCCTAGGTGTCCACAAGACGATAAGGAGACTCTTAGGAGTCCCCTAGACATCTCAGGGACATCGCCGAGACAATTAGGAGACTCCTAGGAGTCCCTTGGACATCCCCGACGTCTTGGCAAAGTTTTGGAGATGACGACACTCGTGGCAGAGGACGTCCCCCCAAGTCCCCAAGTTGATGAGACCTCCCCATCCCAAAAACACAAGGTTTTTGGCAGGGGAGGGACATGTCCCTGTGGAACATTGGTATTTTATAATAATAATGGCATTTGAATCTTTGATATTGATAATATCATACTTCATCATTGATCAATGATATTATAATAGTGATAAAGATAATTGTCTAAGTTGTCAATTTTGGTCTCCACCCCCAAATGCCATCGTTGTAATCGAATTTCTTGTATGAAAAGAGATCTTAATAAGTAGTGGGGGTCTAGGAGTGGATACCCTAATGTGGTTGAGGGGCAACATCCCTCATGGGGGTCAATAGGCAATGCCGCTTATGGGGGTTTGGGGGCAATGTCCCTCATGGAGGTCTAGGGGCAATGCCCTCAATGAGGTCGAGTGGCAACGCCCCTCGTAGGGTTCGGGAGCAATGCCCTTGGCGGATTCCCTGTTGCAATACAAGGCAGGGTTGAGAGGTAGTGCTCCCACCACCAAGCCCCAATTAAGGCCTTTGAAACCACACAAAACTTCATGTCACACAACAAATTCACAATTTTTCACTTAAGAGAGAAATTAGGTATTTGGCACATTTTTGTGAAAAATATTTGCTTTCCAAGTCCTAAGTGAGGAAGTGTGAGAAGCATTCATGCATTTATAGGGAAATGCAACTTTTTTGATTTTTTTTGTGCTTTATTTCTTCATTTTTTTGTATTTCACATTTTTAATGCATATGGCAAGTCTTTTTTGTCAAATTTAGTAAGTTTGAGTGGTGAGTACAAAATCACCAAAATGCCTTTGCTTAAATGTTACATAACTAGGTTCAATATGTCAAGGACAATGTTTAGAAAGAGCCAGAAATGTTATCACAACTTAAACTCCATACATAGCTGGTTAAATGCAAGTTATGACCTGCAAAAATACATACTTTCTGCACAAAGGCAATGAAGATATGACAGAAATCAAGGGAAAAAAGACATCACCACAAGTATACATCAACCATCTTGAGGAAATTTGCACAATGAAACAGCTCTAAGAAAGTAAAACAACTTATCTATATTGATCAAAAAGTGCTTACAAATTGTTGCACATCTGAAAATGAGTTATAATGCTTATTCCTGTTGGAAAGAACTTTCAAAGGTTACAATACATAGCCCAAAATAGCCAGAACTGAATGAAAACCTACCCTTAGGCTTCTCTTTTTACTATCCAAGCTCTTGTTAAACTTTAGGAATATAGTTTGAGAGATAAAAGGCAAGTGTTTACATTAGTTTTGCTAGGTCAAACCTTCTTGGGTGTTATGAAATAACTTGCACAATAGAAGAAGATGATATGAAATATGTTGCAAACATTTGATAATAACTGAGAATAACAAGCCACTTCGAAAGGGCAAACCTCCAAATATCTCCAATGAGAACACAATTCACAATCTGATGATAAAATAAGACTTACAACCTCCTACATATACCTATTTATGCCTAGAATATCACCCAAGCCGACTAAGATAACCCTATATAAGCCCTAGGCCGACCTAAACAACTAAATAACTAGGTTACCGAATCGCCTAGGTTTGCCGAGCGATTCCCGTTTGGAATCGTTTCGGGTACGGATTTAGAATCGAATCGTTGTAGAATCGCACAGGAATCGATTTTCGCTCTGTGGGTTCGATTCCAAAACTTGAAAAGCGATTTCCGACGATTCCCGACGATTCCCGAAGTTTTTTAGACGACGTGGCGACTCCAACACGTTTTTTTAACCTTTTTTATTTCCGCTAGTTGACTTTTCCCTCAATTTCTGTGAAATTTAGGGCGAAACACTTGACAAAAACGCGGATTTTGACGTGTATTTGCAAACGCGGATTTTTGTTGGATATTTTTCGTGACTACCAGAAACGCGAAAGGGGTTTGATGGCATACGAAAACGCACAGAGAAACCGGCACGGGCATAGAGAAACACGCAGGCACGGGGGCATAGAGAAACCACAGGCGGCGCGGATACATGAGAACTAGAAAACGTGACCACAAAAACGCGCGACCACGGGCATAGAGGAACTGGAATACAGGCGCGGCGGATACAAGTGAACAGAAAACGCGACAGAGAAGTGCGCAACCAGGTAGGGTTTCAATTTTTAACATTTATTTTTATTTTTTTTATTTTTTATTTTTATTTTTCTGGATTGTTTTGAAAAATGAAAAATTCAAAATCTTTTAAAAATTAAAATAAATATATAGTTATAGTATAATTTTTAAAATATAAATTTATTAATACTAATATATATAATTTTTAAAATATAATATTGATAATTTCATATATTATTTTTAAAATATATTATTCATATATAATTTTAAAAATATAATATTCATAAATCATAAATTATAATTATACGATTTAAAAAATTTATAATTATTTTATAAAATTAGAAATTATAATCTTAGATTTATGAAATTTAGATTTAAATTTTAAAACATTTATAATTTATATAATTTAAGATTTAAAAAAATTATAATTTATACAATTTAAATCTAAAAATTTTATAATTTATTGCTTAGCCTTAGATTTATCATTTATATATTTTCATAACAATTTTTAAATTTAAAATTTGTAATTGCAGTTTAAGAGATTGTTTTTATTTTCCAGATTTCATGGCAACCAGTTCAGCTTCTGTCGGCAATAGTAATCCCTCATTCAAGTTTGATCCAGCTTCACCGCTATGGAGACATGTACAAGTAGTAGAGCAAATTCAAGGTGGGAGGACTTGTGTTTGGATATGCCCTGGGTGTGAAAGGAAATACACTAGTTCTTATAGCCGGGTGAGATCGCATTTGTGTGGAGTTTCTGGAAAAGGAATTAGACCATGTCCAGGAAAAAATAAAATACCTATAACACCTAAGAAAATAGCAGAATATATTGCGGAGCAAGAGGAAGCAGATGCAAGGGTTCCAAAAAAAATGATGCCTCCAAGTACAGAAAAGGGCTCATCTATGCCATCTGCTTCATCTCAGACACATATTGGTCGTCCTGTCACTGTAGTAGAGCCATCCCTTTTTGAGAGTAAATGAAGATGAAAATGCCAGTGAGAGTAGTGTTTCGAAGAGAGCAAAGGGACCATTGGAGAAGGCATTCAATAATGATGCAAGACAACTTGCTGACCAAGCCATTGGAAGATGCCTCTATGCAAATGGCATCTCTTTCAATGTTGTTCGATCACCTTATTGGCAAGACATGATAAGAAAAGCAAATGAAGCTCCAAAGGGATACATAAGCCCAGGTTATGAGAAGGTGCGTACCACTATATTGTCAAAGGAGGTAAAACATATAGAAGATTCCTTATATCCCATCAAAGCCTCATGGCAAGAAACGGGTGTGTCTATTATTTCTGATGGATGGAAGGATGCAAGAAATAGACCATTGATTAATTTGATTACAGTGTGCCCTAAAGGGGCAATGTTTCTAAAGGTTGTGGATTGTGAGGGGCAGGTCAAGGATGCACAATTTATTGCTGACATCCTTATACAGTGCATTAATGAAGTGGGGCCTCAAAATGTTGTCCAAGTTGTAACGGACAATGCAAAGAATTGTAGAGCTGTTGGTATGATAGTTGAGTCACGATTTAGGCATATATTTTGGACACCTTGTGCTGTGCATTCCCTCAACCTCATGCTGCAAAAGTTGGGAACAAAAATAGATTGGATCAAACAAATCTATGCTGAAGCTGAAGAGATCCAAATGTTCATAACAAATCACCACATGTCACAAGCTATCTTTAGATCATTCTCACGACTAGAGCTACTGAAGGTAACTCAAACTTCAAACATTGCATTTCTTTAATGTTATTTTTTAGTTCAATAATTTATTTAGAATACATACATATATATTGATTTTAATTATTTACTTTTTATTTTCAAATAGGTGGCTGAAACTAGATTTGCATCCAACACAATCGTCTTGAGACGACTTGTGAAGGTGCGAGAGGCGCTTGCTGCTATGGTCATTAGCCACTCATGGGCTATATGGAGGCAATCAAACAGTGAGAGGGCAGCAAATATAAAACATAAGATTCTAGATGACATGTGGTGGGATCGAGTGGAATATCTTCTTGCTTTCACCGAGCCCATTTTGAGCATGATACGCTTTACTAACATGGATAAGCCATGCATGGGGGAGGTTTATGATGGCATTGACACAATGCTTGAGAAGATGAAAAAAATCATATGTGAAAAAGAGCAAGATCTTGAAGAAACCTTTTTCAAAGAGGTGCATGCAATTTGTGTTGACCGGTGGAACAAAATGACCACCCCACTCCATCTTCTTGCCTTCTCATTGACACCCAAATTTTACAGCACCCAAGTCCTTGCTATGCCAAACAGATTGCCACCTTACCGTGATACAAAAGTCAACGATGGGTTTAGGAAAGCTCTTGTTAAACTCTTCCCTGATACTGAGATGGAAGATATAGTTTCAAGTGAATTTGCTAGTTTTTGTGACTCTAATAATCAAAGTGCTGCTGCTATCCGTGACAAATATAACAAGTATGCTCACTCTTGGTGGTACCTCAATGGCTGCAAGATGCCACACCTCCAAGTTCTTGCAATAAAAGTCTTATCTCAAGTAAGTTTTAACGTTTTAAGTTTTATCATTTAAAAATTTAAAACTAAAATGCGTTATTTTCAAATTTGAAGTTTGATTTACAATTTTTTTAATTTAACAACTCTAATGAGAGCTCCCTTTGCTTCAATGGGTTGCTAGTTCTTCTTCAGCTGAGCGGAATTGGAGTACATACTCCTTCATCCACTCAGTCAAGCGCAATCGATTGGCATCACACAAAGCAGAGGAGCTAGTTTATGTTCATTCCAACTTGCGCCTTATTAATCACAAAGAGGATGAGTACAAAGAAGGGGCAGCAAAGATGTGGGATGTAGAACCAGAGCGAGCTGACCTAGATCTTTCTTTGGCTGCAATTGCACAATCTTCTTCAATTTTTGAGGTCTCAAGTAGTCAACATACTTTTAGTGCACGTGCTAATGTGGTTCCATCATCTAATGTTAATGTTGATGATGATCTTAGTCTTGATGATGAGCCATTTGATGCAATTCGAAATTAGTGAATTGGTTACTATTTGTATTTTGTAAATGTTAAACAATGATTATCTATCATGACATTCAAGTTTGATCCTTTTGATATTGAAAACCGAATTTAAATTAGTATATTATGTTTCAAAAATTGAAATTTGTCATGGTATTGTTTATCATATGTATTGGAATATGACATTCTAAACTTATTTTGTTTCTATGTTGCATATATATATATATATTTAAATATTTTATTATATTTTTGTATGGACGTACCCAATTCCGTACGCAAGCCCCCAAATTTTTTTGCCGTACCCACGTACCCGTACCCGTGCCCGTACCCGATTCGGCAACTTAGCTAAATAACAATATAATAATGATAACATGACTTAATTAGGAGTTAAGATAGCCACAAGCCGACTGTTCATAACCTGATGTACACTAATATTAAGGGCGTAGCACTGGGCGTCCAATTGAGTTGTCCCCATTTTCCAGCCCCTTAAAATGCTCCATGATGGTGGTTAAATGAAAAAAAGCTTATTGTTTTGACCTTATCTATCAACCAAGGTTCCTTAAACAGCTCCTAAATGCCCTCAATAAGTTCAAACTGAGTCAAATAACCACCCTATATTCTCTCCATCTGTTTTCCAGTTCACCAAACTGCCCTAGATATCCTCCAATCTGCCATCATTCCTCAACAATTGCTATAAACATGGTTGAATGTTTTTAATCACATGAGCAAAGTCCTGAGCAAAGTCCTGAAATAGTTGGAGACCTTCTAGGGGCATGGGAGATCTTAAACCTGTAGCACTGTCATCGATTCCTTCTTACGTCAACTTTCATCTCATCCTTATCTTTGAGACCTGTCACAGGGTTCTTTCATCTCTAAGGTGTGAAGGAATCTCCTCTTTCCTACCCAATGCTAGCTCTTCTCATAGATTGCCATTGTTCTTTGACTATATATTATTCTCCCACAGATCTATCCTTTATACACAAAACTGTCCTCCTCACTTTGAAAGAGAGAATACCTTTGATAGGTTAATCAAAACTTAGGCTAAAACTCTCTTATGTCATATGATGACACTATCTTTTGATGACCGAGTCTACTGTCCTGCAGCAAGCTCTAGCTTTTGAGAGAAATTGGGCTTGTAGACTGTCAAGAACCTTGATATTGTCTTTCATGTTCCCTGTGTGTGTTGTCATAATGTTTGAAGTGACCCAAGTCTTCATCAAGGATCTCTGCATTGTCCCTTGTATGACTTCCATGCTTTTACTTGGTCACAAGGGGAATATTAAATGACATTGTCACACCTGCATACTCTTGGAGTCTTAATGTTACTTCACAGCTGCCCAAATCATGACTATCACTTCCTTTACAAGGTTTTCATTTCATCTCTTCAATATGACTCTCCTTTCGATCATGACACTGTCCTTTGGATCATGATTGTCATGTCTTTTAAATCCATGATCAACACCCTTTATAGCCTGAGATCTGCCTTTCCTTACGTCATTGACTTGTCCCTGCACTTAGAGAGTAGACTAACCAACCACCCTACCCACACTTTGAGCATCTTCTCATGAAGTTCCCTTTCTGGTGGACCTTGCTAACACAGGCACATATGTTATTGTGCATGGAGTATAACCCTTTCTCAAAATAGTAGATACACTTCTTCCAGGTGGACATGGTCTGCATCTCCAATGGTAACTATCTCTGTAATAAGATTTAAGTCTATTACCACCAAGGCAGAAGCCACTGTCACTTTCATCTGTTACATATGGTATGCAAATTGTATCTTCTACCATGAACTCTTATTGTCTTTTGAAACCTTGACACTACATTTATAGACACTCTGTTTTATCAAGAGTCGTCTTCTTATCATGACCAAACTCCTTACTCAAGGTTATCCAAGAGTTGCTATAGCATCTGTGACTGTAACAACATTTCATCTTTATGACTGCAATCCTTATACTGATTCCTCCACTGTGATTCTCCATCTGTCTTCTTTAACCTTATATCTTCCTTTTGACAACACTGACTTGCCTTTTGAAATTAGTCTACTGTCTATTCTCCATTGGTTTGACCACTCTGCACTCCTTTTCCTTTGAAAGCCTGAGACCCTTGATTGAGTGTCATTATGAATCGTTATTGTGAAGAGCTTTATCATAACTATACCACGACTCTTTAATGGATTTCTCTTTACTGTCTTGAGAACCTAATCTCTGTACACTATTATCTAAGCCTTCCTATTGACTGTCCTCTTCTTCCATCATACCAAAGAATCTGTCTTGCCTCGTTAACTTCTGACTAGTAGACCATTTACACTATGAACTTATTCTTTTCATGGCTTCATAACCTTGTTTGCTGTTATGAATGTTGTAATGAGCTTGAGATTCAAAGGCCTAACACCATCTTCACCTGACAGTTTGTATCCCTCTGCATGCTGGCATCTAGGTTTTGAATAGTGTTTGATGATGACTCTCAAGAGGTTGTGACATGACAAAGAGGATTGCCCACTTTTCTCTCACGACATACCCTCCTTCTCACGTTGCATGACCTGTCACTGACATCTTATTATGACTGTGTTTTGGTGACATTATGATTCTGCCAGTGTTGTCTTTGCACGCTTTTCTCCCCTTCACAATTTTATCATTGTCACTGTCATTTAAAAGGATTGTCAAGAAGGATCCTTTTGATTTTACTCTTCAAGACAGCCATTGCCTTTTCCACTGTCATCAATCATGCATACTAAGCTGCCCACTGTCAACCTGTGAACTCCATGTTGTCCTTTTGTCTTTGCTTCTTTTCACTGTCATGATGTATTGTCCTGTTCCTTCTATAAGGTCTGCCATGCATGGACTGTCCTAGACCTTGGATTGTTAACCCTCTTCTCTGTAAACTTTGTTTACCTTCAGCATGCCTTGTCTTGGGTCAATGAAGCTTGATGTCTTTTATGTCTTACTGTCCTTTTTTCAACAATATTCTTTTCCACAGAATTTTCCTATGAGTGTGCAACAGGTCTGTGTTGTTTTTGATGGGGAACATTATCTCTATGAACTGTGTTTCATTGTATTAACATTATTTAATGCCATTTTAAGTATGTCAGCTCCTTTTGAACCTTTTAGATGACTCACAGAACTCTGCACAAACTCCCATTATGACAATAAACCATGAAAGTAATAATGATGCAAGTTTCCTTGGAATTTTAATAACTCCATGAAGCAGCTGTAGGGTCTTGCTTGGCATGAGTGTCAGGGCTGTGACCTATGATTAAAGCCTTACTATTCCAGAGTCCTTATCAAATGCAGGGGCCCTTTCATTAATAAGCCCAAACTCCTGTGCGTACTGTCCATGGCATGTTGAAGAAACACACACTTATACTAAGAGGGGGGCTGAATCAATATAAGACCAACTTTTTCAATTTTTAACTTAAGAAATCATAAAGCAATAATTTAAGAAATCATAAAGCAATAATCAAAGAATCCCACACAAGCAAGATCTAGCAATAAAGAACACAAGATGCACATGATTTTACGTGGAAACCCTTGCGGGAAAAAACCGCTGCATAATATTGCTTTAATAGGAAACTTCTTACAACTTCATAGACACCAACCCACATGAGGCACCAATCCCCTACATTGAGGGCCAACTCAGCAAGAGACACCAATCTCTTTGAGTGAGACGCTCCAAGCTCTTGAACTTGCAAAGTAGAAGGCACCAACCTTCAAAAAGTAATGTGATTGTAATGTTGTTGGAGCTACCCTAGATCCCTTCAAGGTCTTCAACAAAATCTGACCACAATTTGCCTTGAGCTTCTCCTCTTAAACCTCCACTCAGATCTGAAATATGATCTTCAAAATTACTCACAAATCTGCGCAATGTCTGCTCCAATTATCTCTAATTTCTGCTCTCAAAATACCTGCATTTTACTCATAGATCTGCTCTCAAATATCTGATTTAATGCTCTTATAAACTGCTCTTTTAAAGATATAATTTTCTGCTCTTATAATTTGCTTTTGATTGGAAAGATATTCAATGAATGGTTGCACAAATGACCTCCAAACAACGTTTTCTATATCCATGAAATATCTCTTCAAATGAGCAGTTACGACCCTTTGATTAGGTCGGCCGGCAACATATATATTTTTATTAAAATAAATCTCTTTGCCCAAAGCTGGGCACATCACATTAGGAGGTCGGCCAAGCACAATGAAAACTTATTTTTATTTATTAATTACCTTGCCCAAAGTTGGGCACACCCCCTAGGAGGGTCGGCCAAATAGGAGGGGGCATCAAATATTTTTAAATGCCTATTTTCAACAGTCATCTCTTTCCAAAGAGGTTGGCCTCTTTGGCATATATATATATTTTTACTTAAATTATTTTCTTTCCTTTAAAGGAGTTGGCCTAATCAATAAGTTTGTGATATTTAACATTTTCTCCACTTAATATTCTCAACATGGGTTGGCCAATGTAGACAGAAAACCTTTGACATCAATGACAAATAATTGAACACGTCTTTGCATGGGTTGATGACAATGTTTCCTCAAGAGTAATATCACTGTTTCCAACCCTCTTTCCTCTGTTGTAGAAGCATCCTCATGCCCAACTCAATAACACAACCCTCCATAACTCTGCAGTTGAGAAGATAATGAAAATAATGTTGCATGTATAACATCTTGAAGCTGAGTGCAAAAGAGGATTGCATCTCCATTGTAGTCCTGTAATATAATGCTTAAAAATAGCTCTATCTGCCATGACAGCTAATTGGATATTAAGCAAAGCATCCTAACATGACAAAACCCTAGGGTTGAGTCAACCCAATCCAATTAGGACACAACTCTTTATCAAAGAGTTTCCCTCCAAGGAAAGCAATGCAGACTTGACAAGGTCAAGGTACTAACAAACTAAGACAACACTTTTAAAACATCATGATTGTCTTATCAGAGGGCCCTTTTAAATCAAAGGGAGTGAGAATAGTCTAACAGTAACACAATAGATTGATGGATTTTGCAAGGCTAGTAAATCTCTTTGTACAAATGATGGAGTTTCATTGTTTTCTCAATGAAATCACATTTATTGCAATCATTGATGGACTAGGCAAATATGGCAAGATGGGAAAGGCTTGTAATTGCTTAAATAACATTAACAAAAAGGGTATTTAGCCAAATATGATTACTTGTAGTTCTTTGATTCACAATCTTTATCAATTATATGAGGTGGAAAAGGCTCAAAAGTTGTTTAAAAAGATGCTAAGAAATGGCTTTTCCCTAAATATTGTAACAACTCTTTTATTGTTGGCTTATTTTAGAGTAAGAGGGAAGGGATGGAAAACAAGGACTGTCTTCCCAATCTAGCAACGTGTTGATGGGGGTTTTGTGACCTCAACCAACATTAGAATAAAATACCCAATAGAATATCCTATTCTCTCTTGAGCAAAGACTCCAATGTGCTAAGCAAAGTGATCACAAAGTAGACTCCAAGGTTTGTGATGCATATAGGATAGTCTCAGTTGGTTTGATGTGTTTTGTTGGTATTTCAGGGGGGACTTACGCTCAACGCTATCACTTTGGACTATGAATGTTGTGGATGATGAATGGTGAACTTCTATTATCACCAATCTTTAAAAAAAAGATAAAAGGGGATAAGGGTTTTAGAGACTAGACTAATTCTAAACTACTCCTATGAACTCAAGAGACAAGTGTTGAATGATGAAATTCAAACCCATCTTTGCTTTTCCAAGTACAATGACTACAACAACTAGACAAAGATGGTGCAATCTTCAAAGGGGTTTGTGAATGATATCCTATTACTCAAGACCATCATCAATTTGAACAATGAATATAAGTAATAGAATTCAAATTTAGTAATTTAAGAGTTCAAACTAACCTTGCACATCAAATTGAAAATCATTCAATTGAAAAAGGTATGAACTAATTTCACCATTATCAACATTATCAATATTTCATTCACTTACAATTGTTGAAAACAAATCTATTTTATTGAAGAAATAGGAAACCATGCAAGCTTTCAAATTAACAAATGTTCAATAATGAATCCAATTATTATTTTGAATAGCACTTTTAGCAACAATTTCACAAGTCTCCCTGAATAAATGAAATGAATGGGGTTTATATAGGCACCCCAATTACAAAGCAACGACCCAAATCTATCTGAGATCAATGGCCAAGATTATTTTCAGAAACCCTAACCCTAAAAAGCATAACTAACTTCCTAGACATGGCACAAGTAGGATGAACCACTTGGAGTATGGAAAATAGTGACACCTTGCAAGCTAATCAAGTAAGCGAGAATCCAAAATGCAACTCCCTGGCTTGCTCTCTAGCTGCAAATTTATGCAAGAAACTTTTTAATCACCAAGTCAAGCTCCTTTATTGATATGTTTGGCATAGTATCTAGTTGCACTCCAATTACGTCCAAGGCTTCAATGCACTGAGTAAAAGTATTCTCCCATTTACCTTCTTACTATTGAAAGTTGTCCATAAAATTTAAGAGAGATGGCATATCATCCAACTAGTTTTCTTTAATAATCTTTATTTCTTTGAAGTAAATATTTGTCACACTTTCTTTTAAACCTTCCAAATCCAAACCACGTGTATCATGAGTCTCCTGCCCTGTCAATCCTTCAAGCGAAGTGAGGATCCTAAGCTGCATTTTTCCAAGGGAAATTTGCATAACAACAAACTCTTCTTTCATCTCATCATATATCTTTTTCTTTGCTAACAAAGAACAACACTATTTGTTGAAGTCATATGAGGCTCCATTATCAATAACACCTTCCCGGACCAACATTTGCATGGATATTTCCTTTAAAGCCTTCAAGCAAGGTATCACCTTATCCTCTATGTATTGGAAATCCTCCTAGCTTTCTTCTATTTGGAAAATCTCAATTACAAGCAAAACTGATTTGTCATAAGTTTGAGCACATCTCTCCAGGACTTGCTCTACTTGCTTTGAGATATTGTAAACCCATCTTCAGTTTGCTTGGCTTGTAACTCTCATTGCCTCAAGGGTGTCAATAGATTCCTGAGGAAGGAAAGATGGTGGAATAAAAGCCTCATTCTCTTGGTGCAATGGGGTTGTTATTTGCTGAATGAAATCTACCAATCTCAAATTCTCTACCTCTAATCTTTCTTTCTTCTCCTCTATTTTATCAATTTTTTCTCTGATGTCCCTTGAAGTGTTTGCTAGCTCATGAAAGTCATGTTCTATTGTGGTTTGTCCAATGTCCAATGTTGTAACTTTGTAATCCATAGGGGTAATTTGGTCCCTAGGCTTATCAACCTTTGGAACTGCTACTTGTAAGATCTTGGATTCTATATCATCTCTAGTAATTTGAGAATACTTCTTAGGCTTCTTTGGTGTCTTAGCTTTACCAATCCTTTCCAAGAAGTCTTGCATACTTTCAATTGGTTGAATTTCATCCAATGGCTTGGGTTTCTTCATCAAATTTTCAGTCAACCAATCTAGTATAGTAGATAATTCCATCCCATCTTCCAGCTAAATATCATCATTAATCCCCTTCAAGGCATAAATTATTTCATCACCCAATTCTACATTGGTTTCTAGGATTTCAGTACCTCCTACGTCTTCAATCATAAGTGTATCATCTCCTTCCAAACACTATGTGAAGGTTTGCTCTTGAAGAAGCTCCAACTCTTCTATCTCTTTAAATTCAACTTCTTGTTCATGATCTAATTCATATTCAGCAATAGATGCCTCTTCCATTATCATGATGGATGGCATACTTGAAGATGATGGGTTCTCATTAACCCTCTGCTTCTTAATCTCTGATTCTTCACTTTTTGCCTCCTTTGCTTTTTCTTGAAGACCTTCATTCATTGCTTTCCTTTTACTTGATCCTGGAATTTCATCAAGACCTTCTTCTCTTCTTTCAAATTCAAGTGCTTCTCCCTGAATTTCTTCATTGCTTAGCTTGGCGTAGGTAAGGGAGACACCTTCTTTTCTCAATCTATTGATTTGGTGATCTACCCACTCCCTAGAATTAGCTATAATATCCTTCATCAATACATTCAAATATATCAACTCAGGTTGTGTCCAGTTTGGCAATAAGATAGGCTTATTCTTTTCTTGTTCAAATTGAGGATGTACATACTCTCCATTGCCCTTTACCTGGTCAAGAATAGGGAATAAGTCACACTTCTTCACAAGGTCTACTAGAATTCTAGACCACATCTTCTTTCTTACTCCATATCCGTCCACCAAGTTAGACCAGTAGTCTTCTATTTGCATAACATGAAGTGACTTCTTTCCGTGAACTCTCAAGTATGGATCAAAATCTGACGTTGGTTTATACGTACCCAATTTATAAAATTGTAATTTTGATTTTGCTGTCTTGGCTGCTTGCAATGAAGGGCAACCTTACAACATTTTTCCAATCACAATAGGAAAATTCACTCGTTTATTCTTTTACTCCTAAATGGAATCCAAGTGCACCAACTGTCTTGCAACTTCAAGCATGACCATCTTATTTGTCGGGTACCATGGGAGTTTATATGAAGCTTCTCCAAATCCATGGATCCTTAAATATGTAAAGGTTGGAAATTGAATGAACCATGATCCAAATTTTTCAAGCAACGCCATAGCCTCCTTGGACAATCTCTTTTGGATTCCTCCTTGAAGTAACTGAGTGATATACATGAGAAATGCATCATTGGTTATTTTATAATTGTCTTTGTAGTGCAACTACGGTTGTGGGTAACAATCATATGCTTTGAACTAGTTACTTTGAGGTCCTACTTCTCCTTTGCAGATTAATCCTCTATACTTTGTAAACCGGGCTAAGATGTAGACTATGTAAGAACTCATGTAGAAAGTCTTGGTTTTCTCTAGATTTCTCAACTAGATATCAATATTGTCACTTATCAATTTAGCCCAATTTATCATTTTCATTCCCAACACAATTTCCTCCACATATGAGAAAATCCATACTTCAAATAACGCCCCCTGAGGAGTACCCATAATTATGTTCAGCATATGGATCATGTCACTGTACTCTTCCTTGAAATCAGTGCAAATTAGCCTCTTGGGTAACTTAGAGCGATGCTTCTTTGGTTCTTTGACCTAGTTGGAATTAACTATATCCATACAAGCTTCTTTTGCCTGATCAAACATTGCTTGTGATTACTCTTGAGTTTTGCTCAACATTTTGTGACGATGACGAATTCCAAACACTTCTCTAACTAAATCTTTAGTGAAATACACCAAAGTGATCCCATTAGATGCCTTGATGGATCATGTTTGTGGGTTATATCTTCTAGCACATTTAACTATCAACTCACTACATTGAATTGCGGGTGGAAAACCAGCTGCTTGGTGAAGTCCACATTTAATCATGTTGGCTACAATGGGCGTAGGCATTTCATGTTGGGTGCTAAACATCCTCATCTTGTGTTGGATTACATTGAATTGTTCAAAGTTAGTGTTTACAACTTTCTTCCATTTAGATGATAGTTGGGATTCTAGATAAAATCCCTTGAAAACTTCTCTAACTTGATTCTTTCTGACTCCTCCTCCAACAATCTTTGAGGTAGACATTGCACCTATACGAAACTTGAAGTTAGAAAATATTCATAAATTGCAAAGGTGTTATACTTAAGATTTTAAGGCCGAAGAGTATTTTAATTAATTAATTTAAAATTCTTGAATTTGACTGCAAAGGTTGATTAGAAAATAAATTCGATTTTTTTTTTACTAGCAATCCTTGTTAACTTCTAAGAATTTTCAAAGAATTTTTAAATGATTTACTGGAATTTGCGAGCCTAAAATTGGAGTTTTTCTGCAAATTGAAGGTTTAAATTCTTTTTCTTCTCCAAATTTTCCACCTATGATCCTGCAGAAGTATGAGAAATTTGGAATTTGAAGGGAATATTTGACCTTTTGCTCTTGAATTGATCTAATTTGCATCTCATGCAAAGTTGGAGAAAGACGCCTATGGCTGCAATGAAGCTTGCTGAGAGGAATTTCAACTTGTGAATAGTGAAAAATAACTCCTCAAGTGCCTCCTTTTATAAGTAAAACCTTCCTTATTTACTTGGTTTGACCTCCCTTGTGATTGGCTGCTTTGTAAAAAAAACATAAAGCAATCTTATCCTCTTTTTGATTTTTTCATGGGCACCCCTTTTGCTTGTTTGTGAAGTTTTCAAATAATAAAAAGACTTAAGTTATTTAAACTTTACCATGTCTAGGAAAATCAACTTTTAAGTGGAATTTTTCACTTTGGAACTAGATTTTCTCTTTTTCACCAAGGCGACTCTATGCCTTAGTCAATTTTATGAAGTTCTCCTTGGAAGTATGCCCTCCAACTGGAATTTTCATCATTTCAAGTGGATTTCTTACCTTAAAGGGGGTATTTCAATTTTGAAGACTTCATCATTGAATTCTTGATGTTTTAACTGGATTTTTAACCATTTGCCTTAGCCAATTTTATGAATTTTGAGTTGAATTTCCACTTTTAGACATATTCACCCAACTGGAATTTTGCCTCATCAAACTAGATTTCATTTTTGGAGATGGGCAAACTTAAGCTGGATTTCTTGTTATTTTAAGTGGATTTCATTTTTGATGGATTTCATTTTGAATGGATTTTACTTCACAACTGGATTTTTCACAAATTCAATTGGATTTTTCACCACATGGGCATACTTTAAGTCTTGAGGATGATTTCTTCTTGCTTGGGGTGAACTTTATAGGTTTTCTGCTTTGACGCCTTCAAAACCCTAACCCTGGAACCTACTAAAAATAGAAAAAAGAAAAAAAGAAAAAGAAAAATTTCTAAAAATAGTAAATCCCTGATTGGTCCAAAAGTGCCAAAATTGAAAAAGTAAAAAGCAAAAAAGCATAATCCCTAAAAAATAGGAAATGTTAGAATTCACTCATTGAATAGTCATTTTTACTGCAACAACCCTTCTGAGCACTCTTGTGGTGTTAGAAACTTCATTTGACCCCTCGAATATTGACCTAACCAACTCAACCATCTCAAATCTTGACAAATTATAACTCAAACTCAGACCTTGAACGTGCCAACCCATTCCTGCTTTGAAAGATACTCAAAGAAACCAAAGCTAATGCCAGAACTAACTCTAATACTAAGACTAAAAAGGAGGGGTCCCTATTTCCAGTGGGGCGATGTGTGATTAGGTCACAACATGACACTAGTGACAATATTCTGATATGTCCATTTTTTGTAGGACATGAGAATTGGATGAGGCAAGGAAAATGTAGAGGAAATGACGAATAGTTATTTCAAACATGATGAGATGATGTACACCACAACTATGATGTATTTTATTGTTGGCTTATTTTAGAGTTAGAGGGAAGGGATAGAAAACAAGGATTGTCTTCCCAATGTAGCGACGCTAGTGACAATATTATGATATGTCAATTTTTTGTAGGACAGGAGAATTGGACGAGGTAGGGAAAATGTAGAGGAAATGAAAAATAGTTATTTCAAACTTGATGAGATGATGTACACCACAATTATGATGTTTTTGTGTAAGTCGATATTTTCCTCATGCATATTCATTCATGAATAAGATACTATATGAAGGTTCAACTCATGATGCAATCACTTTTAATTGTTTGATTGATGCCCATTGCAAAAATGATGAAATAAAGGAGGCTTGAAGTATTTTGAAAACATGAAAGTGGTTGGTGATGATGGGAAAGCCTTAAATTTGATGGAAGTATGTGCATATATAAAGATTTTTACCGTAAAAATAGGAATACAAATATTTTTACTGAATGTTAATATATTCACTTTATTTTATAAATGGTTAAAAGAACAATTAATATTAAAATTTGTGTATATATATAGAAAATCAATGTTATAATTGTAAACAATATAAGTACATATAATTTTTCCTTTTATTTAATAGAAACATATATTATGTTAATTGTTTTACCTCTAAATCTTAAATTTACAAAAAAATAACTTATAAATTCACTTATTATAAATTTCTATTATTTTAAACTTTCATTTCTAAATATTTATATTTTAAAATAATTTCTAAATACTCTTAAGTTTTTTCTTATAGCAAGCATTTCAAACAATTGAATTTCTATTTGTAACATTTTATATATATTTTTTCAAGTTACAAAATATTTTGTATTTTTTTTATCAAAGTCATGCCCCCATTTGAAATATGTTTGCAACATTCATATAATTGCAACAACCAAGGGGGCTCTTAAAAGAGTTTGATGGGATTAACCAAAAAGGAAACATTCCCATTTAATTAAGTGGGACAAAAGAGACTTTAAGTAAGGCATTAATTAAAGACATAAATCATTAAGGAACGACAGCACTTGGTAGGGTGCATCCCTTTGTGAGGATTGCAATGATTATGGGGGTTGTGACTATTCACCCCACAATGAAGGATATATAGGAAGGTGGGGTCATTTTGGGAAAGACATCAGTTGGGAACAATCAAGTAGATTGGAAACAAAAGATAATAAGGATTGGAAATTATAAGAGATCTATTAGATTAAATATTATTAGCAAGAATATATTTGGGAAGTAAGTTTTAAATATATATATATATATATATATATATATATATATATATATATATATATATATATATATATATATATATATATATAATTAAATTTAAAACTTACACTAATCACTATGGCATGATCACACACACACAATCATGCAATAATGATGCTTGCAATAATTATTATTCTTCCTTATTTATAAATATGGATAATAGATTCTTATAATAATATATTTTGAATTTAAAGAAATAATTGCAAAACAAGAAGGCCGGTCAACCTTTTGAGTTCATGAGAGGTGAAGGCCCAATAGACCCGTCATCAAGTACACCACCCATAGGGGGTTAAGCCCCGTGGGTCGAGAGGCAAATGTGTGCTTTTGGGCTTCACGGAAGGGAGGTAGTCGTCATACTCTTATCAAGCACACCACCCATAGGGGGTTAAGCCTTGTGGGTTGGGAAGCTTATTAGCGCTCTTGGGCATGATCAAGGAAGACAACTAGACTCCAAGGTGGACTAAGGGATGGAAGGGTGGCCCATCTTCCATGTTCTCGCAATACAAGGGAACCCAACCTTGAGATCGTGGTTTGCAAATATTTTAATGAATTCGTAATAAGATTATTGTGGGAATCCATATTGGAATGACTTGCATTAATTAGAATTTTGATGTGACTAATGTGCATGGATATCATGATGTGTATATATATACATGACTTATGGGCTAATGTCAATTTCTAGTGACTAGTATTGTGTGCAAGACCTACACTAGGATTTATATCTTATAAAGGGCATTTCAATTGGTAAATTTACAATCTTAAATGTACTATATTTCTTATTTTAGATTTGAATTGTGCTTTTAGGTAAAAATCTAGGGATATCCCAAATAGGGGACATTGCAATTAATCTTTTTTATCAATAACCTCTCATTGATTACTTGAACCCTACATTATCCAAAGCTATTGGTTATAGACAAGCAAACAAAACAAAAAAAGAGAGAAAACTTCAATAAAAGAGAAACAAATAAGGGCTTGTTAGGAAATGACTTAGTAGTAATTAATCATCTCTTAATAATGAGTCTTTCTATACAATCGGACAAATGTATAATTCTTGATTAATTAGTTATGCTTTTCAATGCTAAGGGAGTGATTAGACTATTGATTTTGTTGAGATGATAGTAGAATCACTTCAATTTTTTCCATTGATATTATGTAATTTACTTTTGTGTATATACATGCATGTCTTTTTTTAGATCATTATCAAGTTTTTCCATTGATATCATGTATTTTATTTTTATTTATATGCATGTGTGTTTAATTTTTTTAAAATCATATACTCCAATCAATTAAGTTTTTGCCATTGATTTTATATAATTTATGTTTACGTATACTTGCGCCTTTTTTTTAGATAGTTGGGAGAGAGTGTTGAAGATACTCTCTTATGCTTCACTATAATTAACAAAAAATGATACCTCAAGACATTTGACTTTATTAGAAATTCATGATATATGTGTGCATGCAATTGCCATTTTGTATCTATTGACAATAGTAAAATGGGTCACATAATGCATAATTTTTTAAATATATTTATTATATAAAATTTGATTTGTATTAAATAAATAAATTGTAATGTGAAAGGCAATAATGAAAACTAAACCATAGAAAAAAAAATTCTTGATGGGAAAAGTAGGATGTCAAATTTGAGCCCTAGCAATGGCCATTACTCCAAATGTTATAAATTATAATGTTCTAATTAGTTCATTTTGTAATGATTACATGATTGCCATTTCTTTTTTAATGTTGAATGAGATGAGGTAAGTTGGTTTGGTTTGAGACATTGCCATATGCAACACATTATTTTGTGCCTTCTACAAAACATGAGTCAAAACCACTTTTCTGCTAGTGAATCACGTGAAGAAAGAAGGTTGTGCTCAAAATGAAGCAATGCATGAAAACATACTTCCTAAACTAATCTTAGAGGATATTATTTTGAAAATTTTAGATTTTTACAATTATTAAAAAACACAAAATATAAATAAAATTATATCACAACACATATGATCGTAAAGAAAACACTTTCTATAAAAAAAGCCCCACCTCAAAACATAACCAAATGTATTATCAACAATAAGGACTACAATATAATCTCATGGACATGCCCTTACAAAAATATCACCAACAGACAACTCTGAAGTAATTCTAATAGTGTAACAATACCTACAAATCAACTATGCAATACTTTATCTCAAGTAGTTTGTAAATAAGAGAAGCAATACACAAAACCATCAAATGATAATTACAAAAACATGACCAAAAATCACCTTGAAAAGATGGCACCCAAATTCTTAGAAAACTAACACCCAAATGTCAACATAAATACACATGCTAAAAATAGCATATCTCTTCGACCTACCACAAGTTTCATAATCTACTTAGTGACATGCATATTTTATTTTGGATTCACTATCTCCATTAAAATATTCCTTACAATATGTCATAACACGTGGCATAAGTTGGTCAACAAGGGTAACTCTCTCTTACAACTTTTTTGTGTCTTAGATGTTCTTACATTTCTAATCAAGGAGGACCAATAATTGAAGGCCATACATTTTAATCATAGAGGTGGTTCCCCCACCCCACACACCCCCCACTTTTTCAATTTTAAATATTGAAAATATCTATGCAATAAGCATCCCTAAAAGCAATGTCAAAAAATATTTTGTCCAAAAATAAAGTCTATAACCCAAAAATTGATTTTTTCTATTCTATAGTTCAAAAACTAATTTTTTTATATACTACATTAGGAAGGTTGAGACACATTTCCTAACATTCTTACACTTATCAAATAGTTTGTTAGAGCAAAGAGACTACCAACACCATTAATTGCTAGTGGCCAAGAGGCCCATTGACTCAACCCACTTGAAATTATATGTGCTCATTATCTTTGTTAATGCATTTGCAACATTCTAAAAAGTATTGAATTTCTCTAACATAGCCCTTGTCCTCTACCATGTCACAAACAAAATGGTAGTGGACATTAATATTTGGCCTCACATTTGAATAGAATCACTTAATATAGATGATTTTCTTACAAGCATGAGTTGTTGCCATATACTCTATTTTTTCTAGTGGACAAAGCAACCATAGTTTGTTGGTGTAGGATTTTTTTAATATTTATTTTTCCTACAAATTATTAAGCATACTTAGGTTAAATGAGACATGGTTTATGTGAGGACATGTGGCGTAATCCACTAATTACATGTGTTGCTCTCACCTTGTTGGGTGAAAATTATGTAATCACGTTTTCAATAGATTACACAACCTAGATTTCAACCACACTTGTGTGAGATATAATCTCTCCTCTAAGAAGGGGAGGCACCCTTCTTACTACTAATAGAAGCTAAATAAAACTAATTAATTATTTACAAAATGTACACTACAATTACTAGATGGGGGATGTGTCACATTCATGCTTCTCTCTTTTTTTCAGAGAAGATGTTTTACAATGCTTCACAGTTGATAGTTCCGATTCAAAACAACTTCAACTAAAAACAAAGAAGTAATGCCAATATCTCTATCTTGTCAAAGCAAAGCGTGGAGATACCAGGTTTGATAATAATAACAATAAAAGAAAGAAAGAAAAGCTCACGAAGGCACAAAGTCGTTCCGTAGCTTTTCACCGATGGATCTGTGAGAGCTGTAATGTTTGTTGTATTAGAAGAAAAAAGTATTGTTAGATACAATAATTCCATGAACAACATGGACATTTACAAGCACAAAATCTTGTAGATCATTCAACAATAGTATTCAAACATAAACATAAATTTGAATAAAGAGTGTAGCACAAAGTCTACAAATTTATCCAAAGCCCTTAGATCTCACACACTAATTACCACCAATCTTACTCAAATTCAAAAGATGATTGATCCAACACAAAGTTTGGTATGCAACTTCCTTCTTTATTGATTAGATTCAGATTCACAAAGTTGAACACAAAGTTTCATACATTTGTTGCAAAATGAGCAACACTTCATTGCTAGAGATAAAAGATAAACTATTACAATATAAATCCCTCCTATTTATAAAAGAGAGGGAAGAGTAAATCTTGGAAATTAGTTGAGAAAAATTAGGAAATTAGGTGAGCTAATTTGGGAAAATCTCACGTAACTTTGACTTAGTCAAAAATGTTATCCATCTTTTTGGGAAAACATCTCAGATTTTACATGCAATTACATTTTCTCAAAAGACATTTAAGATGTCAAAAACTATTTACAAAAAGCATAAAGGGAAGCATAAAAATATTCAACACTGGATAAAACAAGCTTTCATGTTTCCTTGCTTTGGGCGCGGAAGTCTTCATATCTCTTTCTTGTCTCCAAGATGAATGCATCATCTGGACCAACAGTGTAATCCACAATGGTGTGAATTCTATTGATTGCTCTCATGGCAGATGAGTGAATCTTTTTGCACCTATCAAGATGTTTCTTGAGGTTGTCAAGAGTGAGCCACGTATCAAAAATAACATGCATGGAGGCCTTTGAAAATTCTACACTCTCTACTTACTTCATGATGACTTCTTTGAAGATCTCAGAAAGTTTATTGGTTGGGAGGAAGATACAATTTTCTTCAAGGAGTTGTCCCGATAACTCCTTAATTCCATTTTCAAGAATAGCACGATGTCCTTCAAAATATTCTTGCACTTGGTGGAGATCTTCTAGAAGAGACTTGATCACTTGGATGTGGTGTTTGAGTGATTCTCTTACTTCCCCATATTTCTTTGTCGGGAATTACCCCTACTTCCACCAACTTGTTAAGCTTTTCCTATTTCGTTTGTGACCGTAATGATAGGAATTTTTCCATTTATTTGTGCTCTTGGGAGAGAACACTTTATTCTTTATCAAGCTCTGATTTGAGCTTGGCTATTTGGGTGGATTTCTCATTCGCAACAATTATAACCTATGAACCATGTTCTACAATTTCATTAATAAAATCATATAACACTTTGCCTTTGGAGGGAAACTTATCAACCTTATTCATAGCTAGGTCCTCAACACTTATCATTGCTAAAGGTTGTGCATTACTTGAAGATCTTGCAAGTCTCCTCAAAATAGTGGCATAATGCTCAGCCTTATGCTTATACACATCTCAGGCTTGCTTCATTTTGTCAAGCCTTCCTACCAACACATCTTGGACTACTTGAGCATCTTCCTTGGCACTTTCATTTGTCACCTTGCCGAGTTGAACTCTAGTGATAGTGTATTCCTCAATGTTTACATATCCTTCCTCATGTGGCAGTATACCAATTTCCGCAAACTTATGGCTAGTTTTATCAACATGAAGTCTGGAATGTACCTTGGCCTTTTTCTTCCCCTTGGCTTTTGAAAGTGCTATCCCTTCAAGATTGAGCTCTTCTGGAGAGATCATTTGCTTCTTCCACTTTGATACTTGAGATACCAACCAAGGGGGAAGAGAGGAAGTATGAGCTTCTTGACTGGCTGTCAACTCTTTTTTCACAACTGCTTCTATAGAAATGACCAGTATGGTGACAATTGGGGTAGTTTCTATCATGATTGCACCAGTAGATTGCACACCAAGTTGACCGTGCAAAGATTCATTCGTGAATCTATTGAATTCAACCTCAGAAATGATGTCATAAGATGGAGATGACAAACTAGGAATGGATGATGGAGGACTTCACAAAATATCAACCGTTTGTGTATTTGAAACTAATGGAGGAGTTTATGTTGGCTCTCAGTTGTTTTTGGTTTTTTCTTAATGTCAAAAGTGGTTTGTTGATATGAATGTGATGATATGCTTCAAATGTGGATGTTGACAAGATGCATTCTCAACTTTTTTTGATAAATGATGATTACAATTGATTTACATGGTCTTTACTATTAATGTTAGGATCAGATTTAACAGAAAGCAACAAATGCAACACAAGCACATGAATACATGAACAATATAACACAACATATATCCTGGGAAAACCCTCCTCATGAGGGAGAAAAACCCAGCCTCAAATATGTCTCTTGTATATTGAATGAAATAGCAGCAATCAGATTACAACATGACCCACTGAATAATAGCATCTCTCCTAGATGCCAATAAATCAGCTTACAAGTCTCAACACCTCTCCTAGATGCCAATATACAGAAAACTTCTAACCAATATGCTCTTCAAAGGATAATAACCTGCTATAAATAATCCAATTTCTTCTTGAAGAAGTGACTTGTTTTTATATACAAAATAAGTCACAAAACAAGTCCACACTTCAACCTAAATATAGGTAGATATGCAGCCACAAGAAGATGCACAAGGTGGCAATTCATGAATCTATTTAAGGAATACAAACAAAGATTCTCATGCATGTCAATATGCAGATTCTCCTGCATGTTAGTTACACCTTGCATGTTGAATAAGATAATTTATGAGGTCGGCCAGCTGACACAACAATTTATTTAAGGAAGATTCTTCTGACACAAGAAGATACCTCCTGCAGCTACCAAAACATTAACACTCCCTCTTAGCTAGGGAGGTATCTTTTCAGATATCCATGTCATCAAAACATATGTGCACAAGTGTCCATCACGGAATCACTCAACATGATGTTGTCATCTCATCATGACATCCACCATGGCTACTCCAAGAGAATAGAACAAGGGCTTTCACCTCAAATTTCTCTCGCAGAGAAAAAATGCACTAACAAGGGCTTACACCTCAAATTTCTCTCACAGAGAAAAATGCATTATCAAGGGCTTACACCTCAAATTTCTCTCACAGAGAAAGATGCATTAACAAGGGTTGATACCTCAAATCTCTTTCACAGAGAGAAATGCATTAACAAGGGTTGATACCTCAAATCTCTCACAGAGAGAAATGCATTAACAAGGGCTTGCACCTCAAATCTCTCTCACAGAGAGAAATGCTTTAACAAGGGCTAATACCTCAAATCTCTCTCACAGAGAGAAATGCATTAACAACAGATCTCCATGATGATGAAGCTCCCTCTGAAGCTCCAAGTACTTGCATCAACCTTCTGACCTCCTCGTCCAAGGTTGCTTCTAATGAATTTTCAACCTCCCTCTGAATGTAAATCCCTCCTCTTCAAAGAAACTGATCTCAAAGATAACCTGAGTAGGTTCCTCCTCTTGAGTTCCTTACAGGGTGACTCAAGTTCTTCTTCTCTAGGCAATCTCTCATCACCCTCTTGCTCCTCGATCCATCCTAGAAGCATTTAGAGAGAGATTACTAATAGTTTAAACTACCCCAAAGAAATATTAATGCTAGAAGCATACAAGATTCACTATCCCAATGTTATAGCATGAATTAATAACTACATAAAAATTCATGAATATTATTCAAATAGGAAATACTTATCTTTCCTTTAGGTTTGCTCATATGAGCATTATTCTACTCCTGAATGTTGACTTTGCTTAAAACAACAATTCCTTCTCACGTATCTCCTAGGGAGAAGTTCTATGCCAGATATATTTGTGATGATGCTCTATAATCAGCAACCATACCAACTCATAGTGAATATGCAACTACATAGGCTCAAATGTCTATCCTTCTTGAAGTCACTATAATCTACTTAACTCACATCAAACACAACAACTAGTGGCCAAGATACAATAGACTTGATGTCTTGATTTACACAATTAGCAATAGGCTTAGTCAACCCAAATTTGATTAGGTCTTTTCAAAAACCCACTCTGATATCATGTTAATGTTAGGATCAAATTTAACAGAAAGTAGCAAATGCAACACAAACACATGAAGACATGAACAATATAACACAGCATATATCCTGGGAAAACCCTACTCATGAGGGAGAAAAACCCAGCCTCAAATATGTCTCTTGTATATTGAATGAAACAGCAGCAATCAGCTTACAACATGACCCACTGAATAATAGCACCTCTCCTAGATGCCAATAAATCAGCTTACAAGTCTCAACACCTCTCCTAGATGCCAATATACAGAAAACTTCTAACCAATCTGCTCTTCAAAGGATAATAACTTGCTGTAAATAATCCAACTTCTTCTTGAAGAAGTGACTTGTTTTTTATATACAAAATAAGTCACAAAACAAGTCCACACTTCAACCTAAATATAGGCAGATATGCAGCCACAAGAAGATGTACAAGGTGGCAGTTCACGAATCTATTTAAGGAATACAAACAGAGATTCTCATGCATGTCAGTATGCAGATTCTCCTGCATGTTAGTTACACCTTGCATGTTGAATAAGACAATTTACGAGGTTGGCCAGCTGACACAACAATTTATTTAAGGAAGATTCTTCTGACAC
The DNA here is from genome assembly GCA_007258455.2 of Sequoia sempervirens. Lineage (NCBI taxonomy): Eukaryota > Viridiplantae > Streptophyta > Pinopsida > Cupressales > Cupressaceae > Sequoia > Sequoia sempervirens. The sequence goes on along the minus strand of VDFB02000003.1, from coordinate 344,696,494 downwards.
AAGAAGATACCTCCTGCAACTACCAAAACATTAACATTTACACATGGTTCATGGCATGCAATTACAAGTTTTAGATTTCCATGCTTCAGTTTTTTATACATGTTGGTTACTGATATTGTTATCATTTTTTTTAATAGGGTGCTACAAGTTAGATTTATCCTTTTCATGATTTCAAATCACAGATCAGGTATATGGTTGTTGATGTTTGACATGGTATACATGATGATATTTTCTTATTGAACAGATATCTTAGACACTATGCACAATGACTTACACATACCGGCAAATACATTCAAGGTATACATTTGTTTATACATTGATGCATTTTTCTTGAGATGACAGATCAAATGATATATGAGTGGCACATCTTATGTTTAAAAATACCATACAAGTTATGGCATTGTTTCATTATGGTCAATCACTTTGTAAAGATATTTGGTATTAAGCAACATTATTATTGTTTGACATTTGATCACATTAAATTGGTATTTGATATGGTTATAAGGGCCTTGGTTTATTATTGACTTCCATTGACATGAACATTTGGAAAGGTGTTTACACCATTGACATTTCTTGTAAAAAGCTTTTGTTTACTTTATACTACTAAAGAGTATCGAGTATACTAAGCATATGATAAAGGCATTGGTTGATTTCAATGGAATAGACTTTTTAAAAGTCCTGACAATATTGATAATATTAAGGATCAGATTTTATTATTTAAATGCTTTAAGTCTAATGTTTGTATCTGGCTTCATAAGACTTGGTATTCATGTGACTTCACTTGTTAGTGACTTGGCATTGGCAGTGATTTGTTGGTTACGATGTGGAATGATTTTTTCAGCATTGAAGACTTGTCATCGGATTTAAAAACCTAATAATGGTTTATTAATTATTGGATTTTTTATTTGTTTCAGACTTCAAAACATAATTATGTTTGATAAAGTCTTTGACGGACTTGAAAGAAAGAATTTTAGGGCAATATCTTTTTGATGGGTTTGGAACCCTAACTGCAATGGATGATTTGCTCAGCTGCAATGCAGCTCTTGAATCTTTCACAACCAACACTAAGAGAATATGGTAGAGAGCATGGATAGTTTTAGTAGAATTTTGGTTGATTAAATGGCAGTAAGAACGGTTTTTTGGTTTGATAACTATCAATGGTCAAGAGATCGAATGTGAATTTAGTCAGAGGAGATTCGATGGCATCTTTCCAGCTGGGTTGTTATGAACTCCTTGACAAGTCATCATCTTTTTTCATTTAGTTTTTTCTACCATGACTAGGTATTAAAAACTCTGTGTGGTTTTGTGGTTTTGATTAAAAGTTTTTGGATTATTCTATTCGGGCATCTTAAGAGTTAAGTATTATTAATCTTAGTTTAAAAACCCATTAGGGTTTCTGGAATCTCATCTTGAAGTGCAACAAAGTATATTGTTTTTGTTGAGGGTTTAATAAAGTTCATTAAGAGAGATTATTTAGGGTTTCTCATTCAAACCCTAACCCGAGTTGATTTACAGTTATTCAAACTACATACAAAGATTATTATTTGCAGGGTCTTTAAAAGATGATCTTCAGGCATTATCATGTGGAACTAGAAAGAGGGATATGATGGTTTTTTAGACATTCGATACAAAAGATATATTACATTGAAAATCTTTGTTGTGATTCTTAGATTATTACATTTCTTTAAAATGTTGTCTTTTTCATACAACATTCTTCAATGTACTTAATGAGGATATTCATAGTCTTCTATTGATAGTCTAGGATTGCAATTTGCACTTCTAGAGTATTGATAGAACACTATAATTATTATTATGCATTGTAATGGAGTTGGTGCTCCTATATTTTTGTGGAGTTGGTGCTCCTAAATGTGAAATATTTGGTGCTCTAAGTGAATAAAGAAAATATTTTTTCAAGTGGTTTTTTATTCCCCAAGAGGGTTTTTCCACTCAGGACAAATTTTGGTGTTATATGGTCTTTCTGTGTGAATGGTTTATTTGCTTGATTACAATATTTTCATTAGTTGCATAAAAAATTGTTGATGTCAGTCATTCATTTCTACCATTCTTTAAATCAATACATCTTGCTTAAAAGGTTTAGTTATACGCTCTGATATATGTGTAAAGTTTATCAAGCTAGTCTCAGTTAATAAAATGTTTATCTGATTTGCAATGCATATAATATTGTTTGATTTCAAGTGAAGTCTATTCTTCAATAGTCATTTGATATTATGGTTTAAAAGTTTAAAAGTTTGTGACTTTCTTGAATCGCTAATTCACCCCTGCTCTCAGTGATTTTTTCTTCCAACAAGTGGTATCAAATCATAGGGTCCTCATATAGGTCTAATCAACCTTGGATTAATTCTAGTTTTTGGGAGTCAGTCAAACATGTCACAGACTATGTGTTTTGGAAAATCAAAATGGAAATATATTTGATCTCAATTGCTATTGATGTATAGAGCTAGATCCCTACATAAGTCCAACCGAGTTCTTGATAAGAGGAGTACTATGGGTAAGTGCAGAAGAAACAAAATTCAAAAGAAAAACACTAGTGTCAAGTCTAGTGAAGTTTTGTCTCAAGCAATACCCCTGCCAGTTAATACTAAATGTGATCCTGTAGTTGTTGAAGAAGGAGATCACTTAGTAAGTGAAAAGGAATATGAAGGTGATAAGTTTGAGGTTGATTTGGAAGAAGAACTGCTTGTTGCCTTAGATGAACTTAAGAGGCTTAGAAAGGAAAATCAGGATCTCAAGGTACACTTATAAGAAAGTATTAATGTCAATAAAGTTGTAATACAAAACCATAATGATGATAAAACGATTATTGAATTTCTGAAAGCCTAAATGGTTGATAGAAAAAGGACTGAAGAGGGATTGGAAGTCAAGTTAAAAGACAAGGATGAATTGTGTAATAAAGTAGAAAATAAGGTTACTTCATTGAAGAAAAGTTTAGATAATGATTCCTTGTTAAAAGAACTAACTCTTAAAGATGACATGATTATAAGTCAAAAAATTGAAATTGAAGAATGCAAAAGGATAGTAGATGTTTTAAGGTCCGATTTAGAGGTTAAAAATATTGAATGTCTAAAATTTGAAGGAGAAGTAATTGCATTAAGAAAAGAGCTTGAAAGTGTCAAGGTTCAATTAGGTAAAAGTCAGAAATTTGATCATAATACTAATATATTGAATGAGATAATTGGTAGAAAAAAACATTCAAAGGATCCTACAAGAGTGGGATATGAGGTTGGACAAAAGCTCTATAGAAGAATCTAATCATGAAACAATTTTTTCTATTGCAAATGGAAAGAGGTTTACAGTCAAGCAAACACCAAGAATGAAGGTTGATCTCAGTCACCATATTGCTACTACTCAAACAAAAGATAAATATGTTGATGAAAGGATAAAAAGACCATCAAGACCTCCATTTATCAGGTATAATCAATCTCAATTTCATGGCTATTGCTATTGTTGTTATGCTTATGGTCATAAAGCAGGAAATTCTACAAGAAATTATAGGAGGTATGGAAGATATGATAAGAGAAGTTTTGGAATGTCAAGAAAGTATGATTTCTTTACTCCTAAAATTGGTTATAATATCACTTGCTTTAAGTGTCATAAACTAGGGCATAAGGCACAATAGTGTAGGAGTAAGTTGAAGGCATCATTTAAAAATAACAATATAGACACATTGACCAAGAAAAAGAAAGGGCCCATACAGGTTTGGAGGAGAAAACAAGACCTGGGAAATGAAAATAATAAACTAGTGCATAATGCACAAAAGGGATTAGTTGTTGCCTAAAAGGTCAACATGAGGTAAGGGGGAGTTGGTTATTATATTACTCTTCAATTGCTTAGAGAAAATATGAAGGTGTGCAGAATAATGCTTGTATTACAGTGACAGTTCTCTATGATGTTGCAAATGTTGCTAACTTTAATGATGGAGTAAGTTAATTTGCAATAGAACTTTATGTTTTATAGAGAAAAGGTGACAAAATTTATGCATATGCGAACCTCTGAGTGATGATGCAGTCTTTATGGGTGAATTATTGTTTGAGCAAAAAACTTATCACTTTGTATTGTTTTTTCAATAATCAAGGTGTGAGCTATAATTATTTGAATATGATTGATGGTTGTTTGGTGAATCTGATTCATTTTGGCCATTAATTCTTGACCTATTTAGTTTGGTGGATTGTTTGAAATTGTTTCCATAATTTTGTATTTAATTATGGGTGCCTTACAGCTTGTAAAAATGGAAGTAGATGAGATTTTGGAGTTCACCACGACTACGTTCGCACCCTACTTGGCGAGATGGGATAGATTGAAGTTGATATGTGTTGTAGGTTTCATGATTGATGAGACAAGTGGATGCATTTTCCTATTGGTTTGGTTATGCTACAATGGAAAACATGATTGTAATGGGTTTGCTAGTTGCTAAAAGATGGGTGAGATGGGTTTGAATTGTGTTGACTTGGCACCTTGTTTATGTTGTGGAGTTGTGATTAATATGTATGTCACACCTGCATTGGTGCAACAATTGGGTTTACCAATTGACGAGGAAGGGTGCATGTCTTAATGTTTGGGTTGTTTAAATTCCATGTCGGAATGCTACTTGTTATATGTCAAATACAAGTTGGATACACCTCATCATGTTTGGTTGTTTGTGTTTACTTGTTTTGTTTTGAAATGAATATTATTAAGTGTGCATTTTAAATCTGATTTATGTTTGATGTCATCGTGCCTATTTATGGATGGTTTTTTTTTTTTAAAGTTGTGAAGGATTGGCGTATAGGTGCACATCATATAAAGTAGAGGACACCTCCAAATTAATGAATGGCACCTAAAAAAGATACAATTGTTGTAGGTCTAAATTTATGAAGCATACACATACACATATACATAGACATAGACATAAGTGAATTAAACATGACAGTAGAGAAGTATAGCAAGGGGTAGCGAGTGATAAATGTGACACAGTAGAGTGTTAGGGTGGCTGACTGAGAGAAGTAGACATGGCAAGGTTTCCCACTTAAGACCTCTTCACACATCTATACACACACATTTACATATACACATACACATTTACACATCTACATTTACATATACATATACATACATGTGCAGACATACACATATGCATATACATACACATACACATACACATACATATTTACATAGACATACACATACATATAGACATACACATACACATACACAGAAATTTACATAGACATAGACACATAGACATAGACATAGAGATACATGCAAACATAGACATAGACACATCCAACACATGGAATAGATGTAGTTGGAGTTGCAAAAAAAATTCCACATCAATGTATATGTCTCAAAAGTTAGTTGCATCAACATATATGGACATTTAAAAAATTAGCATTCTAAAGTCACCAAAGCAACTAAATAGTATATGCCATTTGTAAAAAGGCATTATTGACTGTAGGTCTATAGCCCCAGATTATAACCAAAGATAGAGGACGATAGCCAACAACACCTTGTAGAGTACAATTAAGGCCAACACACATTGATAAACTGTAAAACAACTATCAACAATGCTTTGTAGAAAACAACATAAAGTGTATAGCGGTGCAACCATGAACACAAAGCCAAATACTTTAATGACACATAGACATAGACATAGACATAGACCTAGACATAGACATAGACATAGACATAAACATACACATACACATATAAATTTACATAAACATAGACATATACATGCACACAGACATAGACATAGATATACACAAACACATACACATACACATACATACACATACATTGCCATCATTGTGAAGAAAAAATGAAAAGTTGCTAGAATGAAAGGTTGTAAAGTTGACAAGTGTACGAGGCACTAGGAGCATTAGATGCAGGTTGGCTCGAAAAATATGCAAGATGTTGTGAAATTAGTATATGTACATGTATATGTATATGTATATACACATATACATATGCATATACATATATATATACATATATATATATAGACATATTCATATACATATACATATACATAAACATATGTATATGTATATGTCTATACATATGCATATATATAAGAAGAAGATTCAAAGACCTTAAGCATATACAAGTTGGACACACTTCATCATGTTTGGCTACAAACGTGTAATTGTTTTGTTTCAAAATAAATACAATTACGTGTGCATTTAATATCTGATATACATATGCATATGTATATGTATATGTCTATACATATGCATATGCATATATATAAATGAGTAAATGTGCATTTAATATCCGATATGTGTTTGTTAACTATCATAGTGCTTTTTTATGCAAGAGTTTTTTCCTAACTTGTGGAGGACTGGTGTACCACTGTGGGAAATTATTCATTGGTAGAATAGATGGCTGAATTGATGAAGTCGAACTTACAAAATAGAGAAGACCCCAAAAATTATCTATGCTACCTTAAAAAGGTACAATATATGCATGACAAATATGATGAAGCAAAACCTAACAAAAATAGAACACCCCCATATATTTCCAAGGCACGAAAAGAAGGTACAATAATTGGATGACTGAATTGATGGAAAATAACCTATGCAAAAGATAACACCCCCAAAATAATCAATGGAACCTAAAAAAAGATACAAACATTTGCATTACAAATTTAATGAAGTAGCACATACGATAATCGTAACACCCTTATATTTATCATTGACACCAAAAAAAGGCTACATGGTTGGCAAATGAATTGATGAAACGTAACCTATGAAAAACATAGCACCCACCAAATTCCAAATGGCACCCAAAACTGGTAGAATAGATGAAGATTAACCATGATGAAGTCAAAGTTACAAACAAGGTAACACCCCCAACAATATCTAGGGTACCTAATGAAGCAGAACCTATGAAAAAAATAAGACCCCCAAATTTTTGTAATGCAAATAAAAAAAGCTCCAATAATTACATGTTTGAATTGATGAATCCTAACCATTGGGAAACATAACACCCCCAATTTAATGAATGTCACCTAAATAAAATAGCATTAATGAATGAATGAAGCAACACATATGAAAAACCTAAAGCCCCAATTTTATCAATGGCATGTAGAAATGGTACTGAACAACATTAATTGAAACGTGAATATCAACCCATGACTATAATAGTTGTAATGAAGAACAATATAAAGCTTACGAATGGAAAATAGTAAGAGTATAACAATTATCACATATGTATATGACTGAATTGATGGAGCATAACCCATAAAAAAATAACACCAACATATTTATCTTGGCACAAAAACAACATACATTTTCAAAGTCACTAAATAGATGAAGCAAAACCTAAAAAAAGAATAACCCAAATTAATTGTTTTGGTTAATGAAATAGAGAACACAATCCAACTGAATGATAATGCAGAACCTATGAGAATAGGATAAGCAAAGTCAATGATAATGCATAACCTATGAGAATAAGATCACCAAAGTGAATGATAATGCAGAACCTATGAGTCTATTTATTTTGACTATAAAAAAGTTAAAAAATGTAGCCAACTATTTTCGAAGCTTAGGAGTGGAAAACAGTAAGAGTTTAACAATTATCATAGATGTATATGAATGATTTGATGGAGTAGAACCCATAAAAAAATAACACCAACATATTTATCTATGGCTTAAAAACAACATATTTTTTCTAGTGACTGAAAAGATGAAGCAAAACCTAAAAAAAGATTAACCTACATTATTTTTTTTGGTTTATGAAACAGAGAACACAACCTAACTCAATGATAATGCAAAACCTATGATAATAGGATAAGTAGAGTCAATGATGATGCAAAATCTATGAGAATACGATAAGCAGAGTCAATGATAATGCAAAACCTATGATATAACAATTAGCAGAGTGAATAATAATGCAAAACCTGTGAGATTACAATAAGCAAAGTCAATGATAATGCAGGACCTATGAGAATAGGATAACTAGAGTCAATGATAATGGAGAACCTATGACAAAGAATACAATAACCAAAGTATATGATAATGCAGAACCTATGTGTATACCTTGGAATTTATCCTACTACAATGCACAAAATAACTAAGAAATGTGAAATGATAAGATACCAAGGACACCTCAAGATTAGCCAAAAGAGTGATATAACGAAAAAGAAAACGAAGAAAATGAAATACAAACAGTTCCACCTTCCTTGCTGTTGATATATTTTTGATTGGCCCTTGCTTGGGATGATTTTGTGTGCTCCTTAGATGATTTTTTGAGTGACTAAAATGCAAGATTGAATGTGCAAAGTGATTAGAATGGATAGCTAGATGATGGTAAAGGATTGAGAATGCAAATTGGCAGCATGTAGTTATCAAATGGCTAAATGTTTTTTAAAATGCCCTTGAGAAGGGGGTATTTATAGGAGAATTTGAATTCTCTAGAGAATTCAACGGTCAAGATTGCTCCAACAAGGCCAAGATGAAGGGCTATGGCGGGTTGAGAACCCACAAGCCCTCACATCTTGACATGTGGAGGGTGAAGTGGCCATAGGGGATATGAGATAGAGGTGAGGTGGCCAGAAGGTACATGAGGTGGAGGAAGGACAAGCACCTTGGGGAGTGAGAAGATTTCCACAAAAAGGGATTTCTTGTCCCCAAGTAGGAGTGAAAGGGACATTTGAGGAATTTTGGAATTCCTCAAAAATCTACATAGGAAAAGGAAAGGTGGTTGGGGAAATAAGTGTGAATTAAAAATTCACATTCTTAGGATAGTCTAAAAGATAAAAGGTGGGCTCCAAAAAGGTGGGACTTGGTCACATGTGAAGATTGTGACAAGTCCAAGGTTCTAGAAGCCTTGGAAGGATGGAATGTGAATTAAAAATTCACATATAAGAGAGGGGAATCTAGGAAGAATAAAAAGGAATTAAAAATTCCTTGGAGAATGATTAGGTTTTAATTAATCAGTAATTAGAAGATAAATGAGGATTAGAGGCCAACTTGCAAAAGTTGGAGGATGTGAGACATCCTAATCAAGGATTAAGCATGTGCACATCCCTAATGAAGAAATTAGGAGATGGATTAGGATTAGATGAAAATGACATGTGAGGAATTAAATAAATGTAATATTTATTTAATTTATTTGATGAAATGAGGATTAAAAGAGGGTAAGGTATTTAATTATTAATTAAATACCTTAGGGATTTGGCAGAATTAAAGATATTAATTAAATAATAGTAATATTACTTAATTAACTCGGATAGGAGGATGTTTAGACGAAAATTTATAAATTTGGATAAATTAAGTGTCCAAATTTGGATGTCTACATTTTGCCCCTCTTTGAGATGGTGTTACGAAGTAGCATCATTTCAAAGAATATTAAAATATAGAACCTAAAAGAAGATAGTTAGATTGGAAAAGATGCCCCAGTCATCAAAGGGATGACTGGGAAGAAAGACGATGGGGGTGAAAATGAAGAGTAAGGATTGAGGATGCCCCCTCGAGAGGACATGTGGGTTGAAGACAACACGCGTGTGCTCTCGAAATAGATGATGTGATGCAAGGGGAGATGAGGAAGATGATGCAAGGTGATGGGTAAGAGAGTAAGTGATATGGGGATGGATGAAGCACAAATAGATTTCAAAAGGTGATGTTGCCCCAGTCAAAGGACAGGCCAAAAGGGGCCGATGATGGATGGAGTGTTGTCAATGAATCACGAGGATAGGGGAGGATACATCCCACTGAGTGGTATTGATGAGGGAAGGATACATCCCAAAACACCACTAAAGGATAGGGAAGAATACCTCCTAATGATGATGAAAGTGTTGTTGATGAGGGAAGGATACATCCCAAAACACCACAAAAGGATAGGGAAGAATACCTCCCGATGATGATGATGAAAGTGTTGTTGATGAGGGAAGGATACATCCCAAAACAACACCAAAGGGATAGGGAATGATACTAATGGATGATGATGATGATGGGTCAAGGCTGGTAACAAGACTGGGGATAAGACCAAGGATTTGATTAGGTGATTTGTGCAACATAGAACAGATGAGGAGAAGATTGATATGTGAGATGGAGAGAAGGATCTTAAAATTTGGTTTGATATCCAAAGATTTGGACTATAGCTGGACGAAAGCTCAAATTAGGGGTTTGGTTAAGCTCAGATTGGGATAAGATTAAAGCTCAGATGAGGATTGGATTGAAGACTAGAATGATTGAAGGAGATGATTGGATTGATTCTACGCCGAGTTCCGGGGTTTAGAAGGCGTAAAGTGTTGACAATCAAATTATTCCCAATTTGGCAATTTTTAAAAATTATCAAATTTTGCCATTTTAGGAAACCTCGCGGATATACTTTTGGGAGTCCAAATTTTGTCCAAGAAATACCCAATATTGAGATAGGATGAATTGCCAACTAACATCCCAAATTCGAGATATGCATTTCAAGTTATGAGTGAAAACAACTTTTCAAAATGCTCGAAAAAAATATTAAATTGGGATTTTGAGCGTCAAGATGAAAGTTTGAGGCCCCGAAAATGTGCCAAAACAGGTTCCAACGACTTTCAAAAAGACCGGTTGGAAATCCACTCGTTATCTCGTAATGCAACTACCCGTCAAATTTCAGCTCAAACGGACACCCGAGTCAAAAATTATGGCCTCCGGAAGTGTCGGTGTAAAAATCAAAAATCAATTTTGAAAATTTCAAGACATGGGTTTTGTTCATTAGGAAAAATAAGGAAATGGGTCGGAATTTGTTGTTTAAAAAAAGTAAAAAAATTAGTGGAAAAATCGGGGACCGCTGGAGGATCACGGTCCCGCCTAATCGCGGGTATGCATCGCCTCATGCGCGTACCGCGAAAAGTGGAGTCACCACGCAATATCGAAGCTCTTATCATGGGCGGTCTTCACCGTCGGCTGAGTCGCCCGGCCATGCTAAGCAGAGTCACTCGCTAAAATGGCGCGCCCCGCCTACCGGCGAGTCGCCTAATCGCTGGTATGAGTCAGCCATATGGGGATCGTCCCGGCCTTATGAGCTCTTCCGCTATGGCGGTCCTCCGCTTCGGCTCGGCGAGTCACCACCGCGAACCGGCGGGGTCACTACCAAAGGGAAGGTGAAATACAGTTGGCTTAAACCAACCTAACGGGGAAGGAAAGAAGAATACAAGAGGTAAAAGGACGAAAAGATAGGAAAAGATGCGTAGGGATTGAAGAAGGATGAAGGGATGGGGATACATGCAAGATGATGAAATGGAAATGAAATACAATTCTAAATGCAATTTGCCATCTTCGAGCACCAATCGATTTTTGCCATAGCATAAGACGCTACACCAAGGTGCATGAAAGACCAAGGCAGATTAGCGTCTAATGCATAAACTTAACTCAACACAAGAAGGCTATCCCAACACCCCAAAGTCACAAAGACCTTGGTCGGGCCAGGTATTGAGATAACCACAAGCACAAAAAGATGCCCCAACATAACACAAGACCTCAGGGATCTTGGTGGGTACTATGTGGGACAACCAAGAAGACACAAAAGATCAAGATATGCCCCTATGTGGACCAATCAAAACACGCCATAATATGATGGATTATGGTGGCTTTGACAAGTGATGATAGGGAGCTCAAATGATAAACAAAAGCCAAAAGCATCAAAAGATCGCAATCAATTTCAAACATCCTTTGCTATAGGATCAAGGGGAGGGATGGGATTGATGAGGTCGGTTAGGAAGGATGCATCCTGTTGAGACCGATGATGGATACTAAGCTAAAAGATCGTTATGACATGGGATGTTCAAAATCGATTGGATCTCATGATACAAGTGGATCTCGTTTGTGAAGAACTGGCTAGATAAGGGCATAGCTTGATGGCATGACACAAAGAAGACAAGACATGGGACTGACACACCCTAAAGACCTAGGGGCTCGGGGGCCAATCAAAGATTAGCCTTGCCTACGTGAAAGCACAGAGCCCTCGTAGTTCAGTGAAAGGTGGACGACTGACCAAGATGGAGACCGTGGTGGATGGTAAAGATAGGATGGACAAAAGGAAAAAAACTGATGGTAGACGATAGAAGAGCAAAGTGGACAATGAAGATCGATGATGGAACTCCGGGGGCGGATCAAATGATCGACCTTGCCTACGTGAAAGCGCAGGGGCAACATAGTTCGACAAGACCAAAGGCAAACAATGGATAAATGATGATGGATGATGATAGGATAAGTGGAGGATGATGATAGGATGAGTGGATAAAAAGATGGGACTGATACGACAAGATAGGATAGACCTGTTGGATTGGATAGGATGATGACGATCACATAAAGCTCAGGGATGGGATAGTTATCCAAAGCAATAAAATGACTTGGGAGGATGATATGATAGATGAGTGATGAAAAGTGATAGGGGATTGGAAATATGTGCAAGAGAAGCAAGGGTGATGACGATGAGATAAATGGCATTGGGTTGCATGGGGGAAGGCCTATAGCCAGATACCAATGACAAGGGATTGTGAGATGGGATGAGGATAAAGATGGAAGAATGGATAGAGATATAGGGATGGGGGATGGGAGGGATTGGTTGGATAGATGGGAACATAAGGGTTGGGAGATGAAAGGGATGCTAGGATAGATGGATATGAAGAAAAGGATGGGGAGATGGAAGGGATGCTAGGATAGATGGATACGAAGATAAGGATGGGGAGATGGAAGGATACTGTGATAGATGGATAGATAGATGAAGGGACGTTATGATAGATGATTTCTCCAAGGACTATGTCACAAAGGAAGCAGATGCCCCCACTCTAGATATGTCATATATGAGGAGGCATGAGGGATGGAAGACAAGGGGAGGGGCAGATAAAGGAGATAACTAGATGAGGATAAGATGGGTGACTAAGGAATATGATAGAGCATGGATGAAGGGAATGTATACTAATAGGTGTCCAAAGCATGCATAGATAGGTGCCCCTATTTTGATCAAGATCACAAGAAGGATGAAGGGAATGTGAGATAGATGGGATATGATGGTAGGATGCGGAAGATAGGTGGGATGGGGGGATTTATGAAGAGGACGGATAACAGGAGACGGGTGTATAGCTGGAAGCATAGCAGATAGAGGGAATACATATCAGGAAGTTGCCCCCAAGTGTAGATGAGGATTTATGCATGACGCCTGTTTGCCAGGTTTTCATCATGGTACTTATCCAAGGCGCTTGTTTGCCAAGTTTTCACCATTGGATGGATTATTTCTCTTTACTTTTCTTTTCTTTTCTTTTTTCTGAATTTTTATGGATTTTTGGACTTTTTGAATAAGCTTATGGATTTTGACTTTTTTGGATTTTTTGGATGTCACGCAGAAGGAGATGGATAAGGATAAGGAAGTGGATAAGCATATTTAGAAGACATGTGATAAGGATCAAGGTGTTATGAGCCCATGTTTGAAGTGACTATTAGATGTTGGTACAACCTTATTAGGATAAATGGATTATGCATGAGGATGAATTAGAGGGAATTTGAGAGGGGAGATACATGGGATAATGGATGGGATGTTGCAAAGGGTATGGATGGAATGATGGGGTGGATATGTGATGGGGAGATGTGTTCAGGACCAACATTGGCACATGTGGTGGTGGATGTGGAAAGATAATAGGATTAAGGGATGGAGAATGTGGGGATAATGGAGGAGATGGAATGGTGAATTTCCCTCGGACATAAGGACCCAAAACAGACGGAGATGAAAAGGTGTATGATGGCTTTGATTAGCTTACTTTGATGTTCTTACTTTTCATGTGATGTCATTGCATCTTTTTTCTTTGGGATCCACATAGTTTTGATCTTTTCTTTGGTTGGCCATTGTGGCCTATAGATTTGATTTGGATTTTGGATTTGGTTTTTCTTTGCTTTAACATGTCTTTTAGAAGGGACATGGGAAGCTTTTGATTCATGTGGATGTTTAGATTGATGCATTTTTTCTTTAACAACCAAAGTGCTTTTAGTAGCAATGGGATGGGTGTGAGGAAATGGATGATGTGGAGTGATGGGGGTAGGAGTATGGGGATTATGTGTAGACGGAGGACGTGCGGGTATGTGCCTTTGTTGATCCTGATTAGGGGATATGTGAGAGGGATGTTTATGATGGATGAAATGGATAGGTGATGAATGGATGAAGGGATGGATAGGATGAGATGGAGGAGGTGATTTTAAGCATATGGGGCCCAAAAATAGACATAAAGGGACTGGAGGAAACAAGGGCATGGTAGATATCTGGTGGCTATGGATGGAGGATGTGCGATCCAAAATGGATGGATCAAAGGAAGGGGAAGATGGACGCGTTGTTGAGGTGACACGCATAGAGGAGGAGGGATGGCCACATATGATCTAGTGGGGCAATGGGAAGAGCCAATATTTCTTTTGGAAAAGACTCGTTGAGGATGTCTAGAGGTTGTACCAACATTTTTGGATTGCGAGTCACGAATAGTACATCCAAGACTGTGCGGATACAAATGTTCTTTAGCTTGGATGGGCTCTATAATACCTTGCTCATGAAGGCCTAAACCTTTTCCTTGATGGTTCATTCCCTTGAGTATTCGATCTAGGACAGGATTTTTGTTATTCTGAAAACATGATGCGAGTCCATTATTAGGTGGAAGAGGAGAGTTGGTGTATATGCTTTGTTTTTCTTCTACGAGGAGACCACCATGGAGGAATGTGAGAGGACCAAGGGGATATGCAAGCGGTGTGGGGATAGCATTTTTAGGCGATGATGGGGGATTATGAGAAGGAGATGATGGGATAGCAACATCGAGAGGGAAGTAGGGCCATGATAGGATCCTCGGATTTGTGGTAGTAGGCTCCTCATGTGATGGAGATGGAGATGGAGCAGTGGAAGCTTGAATGACAAGGGGATCATGGGATGGAATGGATGGGGGACTGTGATCTTGAGGTGGACTAGATGGGATGGTAGGATCTTGATCTAGAGAAGGGGATATGTTGGCATACTTTGGATTAGACTCTTGGCGTGACTCATCATGTGTGGGAGGCATGGTAACGGAGTCTTGTTGGGACTCTTCAAGTGGGGAAGATGGATGGATGGAAGATTCATGAGATTCATTGGAAGGGGTTTTGGTGCTACTAGGAGTGGGAGGAGTGGATTGGATTTGGGTGGATCTAGGAGTAGAGGGAGTGGATTGGAATTGGGTATCTTCGATGGATTTGGTGGTTCTTGGAGTAGGAGGTGGGGGTTCAATGGATTTAGTGGGTTTAATGGTTTCAATGGTCTGAGCAGTACTAGGGGTGGTAACATCAATAACAGGTGTGGTATGGAGAAGGGTCTCATCACTAGTGACCGTGGATGATGGATCTAGATGGCATGATTCCATGACTTCAAGATGTGGAGTTGGGGATGGCTTCTTTGTAATGAGTCCTTGGAGAACTTTTGAAATGAGAGACTTGCATATGGTTGGCTTGGCTAGGGTGGTAGAAATGGATGAGGGATTATGGGTTGGTGGACTAGGGTTAGATGAAGGAATGGGATTGAATGTAGGACCATGAGTAAATGGAGGATTAGGATTGGATGGAGGACTAGGAGTAGATGGAGGACTAGGATGGGATGGATGAATGGGATTGGATGGAGGACTAGGAGTATATGTATGAATGGGATTGGATGGAGGACTAGGAGTAGATGGAGGAATAGGATTGGATGGAGGGTTAAGGTAAGGATATTGGAGTGGTGAATTAAGATAGGGGGACATGGATTGTGGATTAGGACAAGAGGATATAGGTGGTGTAATGGGACAAGAGGATGTGGGGGATGGATTATAATAAAGGTATTGGGATGATGGATTATGATTAGGATATGTGGGTGTAGGATTAGTATGGGAAGATTGGGAAAGATGATTAGGATAGGGGGTCATGTATGGGGAATTGTAATAGGAATATTGTGATGGAAGATGAGGATAAGAGGATGTGGATGTTGAATAAGAAGATGATGTAGATGAAGGACATGACAAATATGGGGATGAAGAAAATACTGGATATCCATTGTCAAGGGTGGCATAAGGAGCATGATTAGGCATGGATGAAGACATAACGGGATAACTGGAAGGGGTGATTGGATTGTCGAAAGTGGGTGGAGAAAGCTTACTAGTGACGATAGCATCAAGGGGATCTATATCATATTCTTCTTGCTCGACAAGACTTTCGTTATCGTCATCCACGTAATTAGGGTTTCCCTTGACTACTATTGATGGAGGATGAGGATTCATGATGATGAAAGGATAAATAGAATGGATCAAATATTTTGGACAGAGATGGACTAAAGCTCAAATCAGGATTTAAGTTAAGCTCATATTAGGATCGGATTAAAGCTCAGATTAGGATGATTGGATGATGTGATGGGATTGATTTTGATTTTGATGGGATTAGATTTGGATTTGGCAAGATTGAATTTTGATTGAATTGGATTGGATTATTAAGATCAGTAGGATAGCATTGGTTGAACGGATGTGATTTGATTGATTGGACAATTTGATTGAATGATTGGTTTTGATAGATCTGGATGATTGGATGGGTATGATTGGATGATAAAAGATGAGAGGGAGACCTTGAGTTTAATCAAAGGAAGTTACCCTTAGCAACTAAGAGCTTTAATTGATTAAGAGGATGATTACGGCACCGAATCCACCTTAAGATAGGAATGGATTGATTGGGCCGAGGATGATAACTTACGCCACCGAATTCACCTCAAGATGGAAGCAAATTGATTGGGGTCGAAGTTAAAGACTAATAATCAACTTCAAGTGCTATGGTCAATTTGGGTAACCACTTTGTAATACAAGTTTAAGGCGGTTTGGCTATGGGTGGTGTTTGGCGATGTGAATGGTAAAGTTGCGATATTTGTTAAGTGAGGGTATCGACTTGTGAACGGAAAATTAAAATGAAAAAGGTGGATTAAAGATGATTTGTGGAGAATGAATGAGGATTTACAATGGTTAA
The DNA here is from genome assembly GCA_007258455.2 of Sequoia sempervirens. NCBI lineage: Eukaryota > Viridiplantae > Streptophyta > Pinopsida > Cupressales > Cupressaceae > Sequoia > Sequoia sempervirens. Next base: position 344,679,530 of record VDFB02000003.1, on the reverse strand, counting down.
CGAAGATTTGGAGCGATAGAATGGAGGTTTAAATGGATCAAATGGAGGTTTCGGGAGGCTTAGAATGACAAAATGGAGGCTTAGAATGGTGAGGTAATGGTTGGGAACGATTAAATGGTGATTTAGAGGCTAAATGAATCCAAATGGGGCAATTTCGGGTGTTCAAGAGGGCAAATTCGCCCCTCTGCAGCAAAGATCAGGGCGTTGACAACAAAATCAGGGGTGTAGACAGCTTTCTGCAGTAAATCAGGGGCGTAGATAACTTTCTGCAATAAACCAGGGGCGTAGACAGCTTTCTGCAATAAATCAGGGGCATGGCCAACAAAATCAGGGGCGTAGACAGCTTTTTGCAGTAAATCAGGGGCGCGGCCAGCAAAATCAGGGGTGTTGACAGCTTTCTGCAGTAAATCAGGGGCGCTGTCGCCTTTCTGCAGTAAATCAGGGGCGCTGACACCTTTCAGCAGTAAAATCAGGGGCGTTGACAGCAAAATTAGGGGCGTTGACAACTTTCTGCAGTAAATTAGGAGCGTTGACAGCAAAATTAGGGGTGTTGACAGCTTTCTGCAGTAAATCAAGGGCGTTGACAGCAAAATTAGGGGCATTGACAGCTTTCTGTAGTAAATCAGGGGCGTAGATAGCTTTCTGCAGTAAATCAGGGGCGTGGCCAGCAAAATCAGGGGCGTAGACAGCTTTCTGCAATAAAATCAGGGTTTGGTTTTGATGGCAATGGTTATGGCAAGGACACAAAATGATAAATTAAGGCCAAAGTATTAAAAATTTGATAGATTTTTCACAAGGAAACACTTCAAGAAAGCACAATCCTACGATTAATATTAAGGGTATGGCAAGGCAAAGTCTTAATCTAGGATGCACAAGGCTTCTAGGGAGTCCTCGATATACTTTCGGTACGTGAGGCACAACCGTGAACACCAGTTCGTCACAAGCGTGAGTTGGGAACCCCAGCGAGATACTGAAAGGCTCGGACCAACTCTTCACGTCTATCTAGGTATCACCCTAGCTTCGACGCTCCACCAATTACGACGTGACTGGATTGGGGTACAAATTTCGTTCTCCCCCTTTATATACCCCGCTGGTACACGTGGTTGGAATCGTCCCTTGGGGTGATGAAATCCCCAAGCAGGTCTCACTAAAAAGAAGACACTAACCGTTTCCAACTATTCCCCAGGCTCACACGAAGTGCAAGGGGAAAGTGAAAACAATCAATGCCCCCTTGGGTAACACAAGAACAAACAATCACAGCAAACAATGAAGTTTATTCCCCCTAATTAGACTATATTCCAAAACAACAAAGATAGTTTTCGAAAATCAGATCAAATAGATGGTCCTGCAAGCAAATGTTAGTTGTCTTCTTCTTCACTCTTGATCAATTACGCCCTAATATGCTGCAAAATGTTAGCGAAAAACAACAATATCCTTGCCAAAACAATGTCAGAGAGTTGTCACGTGAAAACAACAAAAAACTAGAGCAAAAACGAAGCCAAAATGCCTATTTTACCTTCCAAACTATGATGTTTTGGGGCGCTGCCACCTTTCTGCGAGGGCGATGTCGCCTTTCTGTGAGGGCGCTGCCGCCTTTCTATAGGGGCGCTGTCGCCTTTTTGCAAGGGCGCTGCCACATTTCTGCAACAAACTTTATCAGATTTAAGAAAAAACAGAAAGTTGCGCCCCTCCCACTGCAAGAAAAGTGTTAGAAAACCTCCTAAATATATCCCTAATGAAAGTAAACGTGTTAGAAGAAGATAAACTTTCAAATGCAGGCGCTGCCACCTTTCTGCAGGGGCCAAGAGGGCGCTGCCGCCTTCTGCGGTAAAGCAGAGGGCACTGCCGCCTTTATGCATACTTTTCCTGCAAAATTCTTAACCAAATGGGAGGTTAAATGCAAGACCCGTTTGTGGGTCCCATCGGGCGTGCCAGAAATGTATACTTTGGAATTTATCCTACTACAATGCACAAAATAACTAAGAAATGTGAAATGATAAGATACCAAGGACACCTCAAGATTAGCCAAAAGAGTGATATAATGAAAAGGAAAACGAAGAAAATGAAATACAAACAGTTCCACCTTCCTTGCTGTTGATATCTCTTTGATTGGCCCTTGCTTGGGATGATTTTGTGTGCTCCTTAGATGATTTCTTGAGTGACTAAAATGCAAGATTGAATGTGCAAAGTGATTATAATGGATAGCTAGATGATGGTAAAGGATTGAGAATGCAAATTGGCAGCATGTAGTTATCAAATGGCTAAGTGTTTTTTAAACTGCCCTTGAGGAGGGGGTATTTATAAGAGAATTTGAATTCTCTAGAGAATTCAACAGTCAAGATTGCTCCAACAAGGCCAAGATGAAGGGCTATGGTGGGTTGAGAACCCACAAGCCCTCACATCTTGACATGTGGAGGGTGAAGTGGCCATAGGGGATATGAGATGGAGGTGAGGTGGCCAAAAGGTACATGAGGTGGGGCGGACTTGGGAATGAGATTTCCTGAGGGTTGCTTACAGGTGAATTGAAGGACATTTGAGGAGATTTTGAACAACAAAAATGGGAAAGGTGGTTGGGAGCTGGGGTGAATTAGAGGCCACGTTAAAGGGCCCAGGGATGAGCTTTCTAAAAAGATTGGGACTTGGTCATTGTGAAAGATTAGTGACAGATCCAAAGGTTCTAGAAAGCCTTGAAATGATGGAATGTGAATTAAAAATTCACATATAAGAGAATACAGGAAGAATAAAAAAAGAATTAAAATTCCTTTGTAGCGGAGAATGATTAGGTTTTAGTGTCGGTAATTAGAGATAAATGAGTTAGAGACCAGGCTTGCAAGAAGTTGGAGGATGTGACACATCCTAATCAAGGATGAGCATGTGCACATCCCTAATGAGTAGAGGTATTAGGATTAGATGAAAATGACATGTGAGGAATTAATAAATGTAATTTATTTGATGAAAGGAGGATTAAAAGAGGGTAAGGTATTTAATTATTAATTAAATACCTTAGGGATTTGGCAGAATTAAAGATATTAATTAAATAATAGTAATATTACTTAATTAACTCGGATAGGAGGATGTTTAGACGAAAATTTATAAATTTGAATAAATTAAGTGTCCAAATTTGGATGTCTACACTATGAAACAAAAATGGTAAAACTATGACTGTAATATTTGTAAAATAAACCCTACAAAAATAGAAATGCTATTTAATATGAGTGTTGTATTTGCAAAATAAACCCTAATGAAAGAGAAATGCAAAAATATGAGTGTAATATTTGCAATATAAACCTTACGGAGTAGAACCTAGATAAACAAAAATACAACTTCATCTATGGCAGGGAAAAAATGAACAATATTATTAATGAAAGAAGTAAACAACCCTAGAAATTTTAATGGCAGGGAAACAACCAACAATATTATTATCTATTATGTGAAGAGTGCGATGCTTGAACAAAAGATTTATTTCCAAAGATTTAGTGTGTTTATGAACACAAATAGAAAAGTGTTCATAAACACTAAACTTCAACCAAATAAACGATTTCTATAACACCAAAATAGCATAAAACAAATAGAAATTGCAAAAAAAACTAAAAAAATTGAATAATGGTGAGCCTTAGTGAGCAAGCTCACCTGGGTCAAATGGCTAGATGCATGACCTGAACAACAGCTAAATCTCGAGCATGGCAGTGAGGAGGAACCCTTTCATGGCAGTGAGGAACCCATTCATTGCTTGCATGGCTGAAGTCAAGTCACTGGTAACGTTCACTAACTGGCGTGTACCCATCTCCTAGCCAGATTCTACCCGCTTACAAACTAGTCTCTGAGCATCGTAGGTTGTGGATTGAGGTTTGAAGATTGCAGACGACAAACCGAGCAGGTTTTGGCATGCAAGTGAAGAAAGAACGACAACTTGCTATAATGAAAGGTTGAAAATTTGTCGACAAGAGCGAGGCATTGGGAGCATTCAATGTAGGTTAGCTCGAAATAAACGGGTGGTGTCATGGAGCTTAGGAGAGGAGAGTTGCATTCAACATGAGAGTCAAGAAGTATAGGAAGTGGCGGCAAGTGATAAATGTGACGTAGTGGATTCTTAGGGTGGTGGACTAAGAGAAGTTGAGGTGGCAAGGTTGCCAGTTTTAGATGCCATTCCACACAGGAAGTGGCACCCGAAGTGCCTACGTATCAGTCGACGGGTCATTTTTTTGATTTGTAAACCGCGTGGACCAATATCGTCCTCCCATGTGGCAAAATGAAGGAAAAGTTTTTAAAAATAATTTTATATTGTTTATTATTAGTTTTTTCATAATGGGTATTTGCAAAAAAGTTTTATTGGCCATGTGGACTGATCGATTTTGGGTGCATACGTATCGACTCCTCTCCCCTACTTTGGTCACTTATTTGCTAATTTGTGGAATTCAATTAAGTGGAATTGTTCAAACACCTGGAAACTCAATTTTCTATGAGGAAGTTTTACAATATCTCTGTGATTTAATTCCTGAGCCATACCTAACATATTAATCATGTATTCATTTGCTACCTTGGTACATACTGCCACAAGATATGCAAATCGGTTATTCAGTGTTTACGCATAGTGAAAGTAATTAGGGTAGGTTTAGTGAGGCCTGCACTTGGCCTTAGTTTCAGTCTCATTAATATTTGACGGGTCAAGCATATCATTTTTTTTCTGAAAACACAAAATATACATTTGGTTAACACAAAACAAGTTTTCTATGCATTGCTTATACAAAGACTACCCAGATTCCTGAGCTAAAATCAAGAGGCATTTCCTTTATAAGTATCTTATAAATCTCGTGATAGGACAATTTTATATGCATTAAAATCTTGCAACGGAGGAGTTGGTTCATAGGGTAGAAGGTGGTTGCAGATGCACTAAAGGGAAGGCGAATGTGGTGATTAAAAGTGCACTTGCAACTAAATTTTTGAGAAGAATCCATTTTTAGTTATGATATGATGGATGTTCAGATCCTCTTCGAAGGTCCCATTTGAGCATAGGTAGGAAAAATATCTCTTACTAAAGTTTGTGCAAAAGTAACTGTAAAGGCTAGATGCCCCTTCAATAGAGCTCTCAACTCTAGATCCAACTGACATGGAAGAAATATTGGAAAAGGTCAAAGAGCTCTCCAATAGGTTGGAAGCCAATACGAAAGGAGAAAACATCCAGCTTGGAACAATCTAGGGAAAAGTGCCAATCACATGACTCTACAGCGAGGAGTGACCTAGAATTTTGTGCTAATAAGGGAATATTTCTAAAAGTGTCTAGGCCGACCTAGATTTTATTTGAAAATATGAAATGTAATTTTATTTTATTAAAAAACTCTCTAGACCGACTTGTCTAGCTGACCTCATTTTGTAACCCTAATTTTGGGCCAACCTAAAGTGATTTTTCTATAAATTGAGGCCTCAACTTCATTTGTAAGAATTAGACATAGTTGAGATAGTTAGAACTGAGAAAGAGTTAGAATTTTCTAAGAGCAAGTGATGTGACATTGTGGATACATGTATTGTTGCAAATTTGGATGAATTCAATATGAGTAAAGACATTATGCTTTGGTGTTCTTTCCTATGTTATTCACTTTTGTATGGTTCTTGTTTTCCAAATCTTAAAAAAAATTGCTTTGAAAACTATTGTCGCATGTTAGATTTATGTTTTGATGCGATGCAATTGTGTTAATGATTCAATATTTGAAGTGTTTGGGCAATCCTTGGTCCATACTTTTGGCTGCATGCTGATTGCAAGTTGTTGTGTAAAGTTAGCCTAGGCCTAAATATTATGTGTTAAGTCCAATTGTGTGTATTTATTCATTTCAATTATAAAATAAGGTTGATTTGTGTGAATGCTCCATGATCTAAAAATCTTGACCCCTTGGAAGATTGCACTTATTTTGTGAGATTACAGGTCTAATATGAGTGTAGCAAGAATTGGTTTTGGGTGGATTGGTCCACTTTGAATGTTTGATTGTTTGCAAAATTGGTCTTAGATTTAGTTTTAGAAATCTCTCTCAACCCTTTATATTTTGAAATTTCTTTTAAATCTAAGCTAATTTAGGATTACAAAAGAATCCACATATTGTGAGATCTAATGAGCTTGAAGCTTCTAGTATTTGTTTTGTAAGGCCCCTTGTGATTACAAGAATTTTCACATAATATCACAAAGTTGTTTATACATTGTCAGGACCTAACATTAAAGACCTTGGGGTTATCTCATGAGGCTTGCCGATAGAGATTTACCTTTCAAGAAAGATAGGATATTATATTCTGTCTGGGTTGTTGTTGTGTAGAAAACACCATCAACAAGGGCGAGGAGAGAGGGGGGAGGGAGGGAGAGAGGGAGAGAGGGAGAGAAAGAGGAGGGAGGGACAGAGAAGTGAGAGAGAGAGAGAGGTGATAGAGAGAGGAGGGAGGGAGAAGTGACAAAGGTTAGAGAGGTATTTCTTGAGCTCAAGGTAGAGAGAGTCAAACAAATAGATGAAGATAGTGAGTGAGATAGAGATGTCTAGAGCATAATGTTGCAAGGTGTGACCCTTGGTCTTCCTTGTAGCACTAGTGCTTGGGTTTGTGACATGGTCTAACTGCTTCCTGTGGTTCTTAACCAAAGCTTGTATCAAGCATTGAATTGTCGATCTTTTGGGGCAACGACAAGTCCAACAATTGGTATCAGAGCTGGTCACAAGTTCAAACCCCACACTTGTGCTAGGGGGGATTGTTGCAAGGTGTGACCCTTGGTCTTTCTTGCAACACTAGCACTTGGATTTGTGATATGGTCTAACCGCCTCCTATGGTTCTTAACTGAAGCTTGTATCAGGCATTGATAGGTTGATCTTTTGGTGCAACAACAAGTCCAACACATAAGAGATGACCAACGAGTGAGGTAGAGAGAGAGATAGAGAAAGATGATACAACCTATTGATTATTGAAATTTGACCTCTTGATCACTGAAATTCGACATGTGATTACTAAAATTTGATAAAGTCTAAAAAATTATAAGATCTTCAAAAAAATAGAATTTGCATTATAACTCCAAGAAATCTGAAACCACTCTTAAACATCCTAAAACTATATACATGAAATACTACTTAAAGTATAAGAAAGTAAATTTCCATATGTAAAATTCAACTTATACTTTCATTGGTAGAAAAAGACAAAGACAAAGATAAAGAAAAAATAAATAGTTCAACAAAATGCATTCTAAAAACTCATCATTCACATTTGTGAGCACCAAATTTGATCCAAATCTCTATCTCAAGGATCAAGGGGGGGATATTGTGATCGTTATTTTATATGTTGATGACTTAGTTATCACAAGTAGCTCAGAAGTAATGATTGAGACAACCAAGAATTATCTAAAGAAGGCCTTTGATATGACAGATCTCGGGCTACTTCACTATTGCCTCAATTTAGAGGTATGGAAAACAAATCACCATATCTTTGTATCTCAAAGGAAATATGCCAAGACACTGCTTGAGAAATTCAGAATGATGGATTCCAAACCCATGTCTAAACCTATGGAATCAGGTTTGCAACTATCTACATCTTATATATCTCCTCAAGTTAATGCAACTCTCTATCGTCAAATGATTGGAGGTTTGATTTTCCTGACATATATTAGACCAAATATCAATTTTGTTGTTAATTATCTTTCACAATTCATGCAAGAACCAAAGAAATGTCATTGGTTAGCAACAAAAAGGGTCTTAAGGTATCTACATGGTGCAATGGATCGTGGTTTGGAATATAAAAATAATGATCAATTCTTCTTAACTGGGTACATAGATGCAAATTATGTAGGTTCTATTGATGATAGAAAATACACTTCTAGATTTGTTTTCGTCCTTGGATCAGGTCCTACTTCTTGGGGAAGTAAGAAGCAAGCCACAATTGCATGTTCCTCAATAGAGGCAGAATATCGTGCAGCAAGTGTAGTAGTTTGTGAAGCAATTTGGTTATGTTACATATTAGAAGGATTGGGCGTACCACAAAACCTACCTACATTCTTCTATTGTGACAATCAAAGTGTTCTCAAGCTTGTTCGTAATCCAGTGTTTCATGAATGGACCAAATATATTGAAGTTGACTCTCACTTCATACGAGAACACGTTCAACAAAATAACATTCAACTCCAATTCTGCTCTACACAAGAACAACGTGCTAATATCTTCAACAAGCCTCTTGCACACATAAAGTTTGAAGCTTTTCAGGATTCTCTGATTAGTACTTTAAAACAGTGATGTAATAAGGGGGAATGTTGGATATTCCATCACTACCCATATGGTTTGTCCTATTTGGTGTTTCTTTTGCTTGGTTTGGGTTTGTTATTGTTTGATAGCTTATTTAAACTATTTTTTGAACCTGTGCATACATGGGTTATTTTTTTCCTTCATGTATAAATATATCTCATAATGTAAAGAAAATTATTCACTTGCTCCACAAAATTTGATATAAACTACATGGTGTTAGCTAATTTCTCACCGAAGTAGTATCTGAAATTCTAAAAAAAAGTTAACATTTTAGGGGGAGCACAACAAATGTTATGCTTTTTTTTGATAAAAACATGACCACTTTGTGTGCTCCCCATTTTTGAAATCCTTAATCTTCACTATTTAAAAAAAAAGTAGTTTAGAAAGTAGATTCAAATCACTACAACTCTTGTTCTTGTTGCATCTTTAAATTTTGGGTGTAACTATCTTGATTTTCATGTGAACATTAGACTTTGTTGATTTCAAAAAAAATTGGTATCTTAAGAGCCATTTTTGTGTTACAACTTTTTGTACTTACCCATAGGAGAAAGAGGACATCTAGGTACATTTAACGATAGTGATTTCTAAGTGAGATGCTCTATAGAGAGTTTAATGAGGCATAAGAAATGTATTATTAAGGATGTGGAGAGCAAGACAACTTAGTCACATAGCTTGACATATTGTAGGGGAGTTGGATGCTACAAGGGAAAGGAGAGAGAGATTATAGGCGGAAAGGGATAGGCCATAGAGGGACTTAGATGCTATGATGGAAAAGAGATGTGTTGTAGGTGCAGATAAAGACTAGGAAACATGATCAAGTATAGGCATAACTAGATATCATGAGGGTAGAGAGGGATGAACTTCACATGTAGTTATAGTTCATGTAGAAAGATGTGTAGAGATTTCACTTAGAGAGAGATTCTATGTAGGTTTTTCTTGGTTCATAAGGATTTGACCAATTATTTATAAAGATTGGATGAGTTGTAGAGAGGACTACTCAGATGAGGGAGAAGGTAGATGGAGCATTATAGGATGCTTAGTACTATTATTATTTGTATGATTAGGTGGTCCTAGTAGGGTAGAGAGTTGTGACCTATACTAAGAGGATGGTGTAAGTAGGTTGAGAAGGTCAAGGAGATTAGTGTTACTAGCACAACTAATAAGACTACGACTACCTAGGGGACTAGACTTGGGGTTCTATGATGATAGTGCCAACCATACCTAATAGGGGTCATATTTTATTTTATATTTATTACATTTGTGATGTATATATGTATATATGACATATTTTTAATAGATATTTCTTCTAGCTCCTTAGAGCTCTATTGTACTATGATCTTGATCACACTTTATACCCATTATTTTCTATGTATATATATGAGATGGACATGATTTGACAAACACCTATGCATTTATTAATGGTTTTTTATGTATATGATTATGATGGATGGTATTTATTATGATTCTTATATGATGATTATGATGATTTGATATAATCGTTATATGTATATGATTTATATATTTATTTCATTTTGAGAATGATTGGTAGAATTGAATGAGTAATAAAAAAATCGTTCGATGAAGGCATGGTTTTTAACTTGGATCAAACCAAGTGAGGCCACAAATGAGGGGCCTCATTCTTGACTTGAATGCAGGGGAATAGTCAAAAGCCATGAGCACAATATCTTAGTAGGGGTACAAAGCCCACAAGCACACCAATTGAGCAAGTGTTTGGAGCACAAACATATAAGCATGAACACCTATTAGGAGCACTAAATCTCATGGCATGACCACCAACAAAATCAACGCTAAGGAACAAGATTGTGAGCACATTCGATTAATGAAGACATAATTCTCGTGATCAAAATGGCCTAATAGAGGTTTGAACCTTGGTGGAAACAACAATATTGCGACACCTTAATCATTTCAGTATGGATTCAAAACTCAATTGAGTGATAATTTTAGTTGTCTATAGTAAGGATCCATAAGTGTAAATGAGAGATAACAATATTGAAAATCATTAACACTTGATGCTTTCTTTGATCATTTCAAAAGTAGTGATCTCTTTAAGAGCTTACAATTTTTTCACACTTAAAGATGAAAAAAAATTCACTAAGAGCAATAATCACATAATATTGGAGGAATTGTGAATAAATTCAAAATAAAAATAAAAATAAGTTTGATGGAGGAAAATGATTGAGGAATGAATATGTGACGTGCACTCTTGAGGATTTAAGAAAATAAAAAGAGAGATTGAATCTATAAAAATATTAAAACCATGAAGAGAAACAATAAGGGAAAACTAAAGTTAGAATCTATAATTCATTTTTTTATACAATACACAAAAAGTTAGAAGAACTCACAATAAGCAAGGAAAGATGGAGTATCAAATAGTTGATTTACATTAAAACTAAAAATCGATACAAAACATCAAGAAAGTAATGCTTGGTTGTAAAAAGTTAAACTTACAAGTTATTAGAAGTTTAGCAAAATGTCACCCTTAAAAGCTTTATGGACCCAACTTAAATAATATGATTATATTATTACAAAACCATATCGCAATAATAACATGTGGTAGGTTTTGTGCTATAATTTTTGTAGAAAATGGGTATATTCTATTGAACATGATTGATATTTATAGATATAATGATTACTTTTGATACTATGTGTTTTAATGAATAAAATTTGACCAAGTGCAATAATCACATAATATTGAAGGAATTGTGAATAAATTAAAAATAAAATGAAAATAAGTTTGATGGAGACAAATGATTGAGGAATGAACATGCGACACACTCTTGAGAACTTAAAAAAATTAAAAAAAAGAATTGAATCAATAAAAAATAAAAACCATGAAAACTAAAGTTTGAATCTATAACTTAAATTTTTATACAATACACAAGGAAAGACGGAATATCAAATTGTTGATTTACATAAATACTAAAAATCGATACAAAACATGAGTAATGCTTGGTTGTAAAAAGTTAAACTTACAAAATATTAGAAATTTAGCAAAATGTTGCCCTTAAAAGCTTTCTGGTCCAACTTAAATAATGTGATTGTATTATTTTGAAACCATATCACAATAATAGTATGTGTTGGGTTTCGTGAGCTGAAAAGGGGTATATTCTAAGAACATGGTAAGAGATATAAGATTATGTTTACTTTTGACACTGTCTTATGTTTAATATCTTATTATTGTATAAGTTATTGTGTATAAATTATTGTGTCATAATCAACTATGTAGTGGAAAATGATATCTTGAAATTTTTTATTTAATTTAGAGGGCTACAATATAATTTGCATATTTTATGTCTCATTTGATTCCATTTTATTTTATTTATTTATTTGTATTTTTAAATAAATATATTTGAAAATCAATTAAAAATTGTGAAGTGAAAAGAATAATATTGTTTTTCATATTAATTTTATTTTAAACTTTTTTCTATTTTCTATTGTATATTTATATGAAAAATTAAATAATAGGAAGCTCTAATTTTTGAAGATAAGATTACAATTTAGGATGAAACAATTTTTACTCAATAAAAAAATAAAAATCTAATCTTTTTATGAAACCATTTCCGATATCTATCTATTTTCTATTATTTATTTATTTTTAATTCATTAAAATTAATATTCATATATATTTTTTAAAGGGTAAACATTTTTTTATCTAGACCTATGAGTTGGTGAGATCACAAATGGGAACCTCATCTCTAATATAAATATTCAACAATAACATCCTAGTGAAATTTAAACTTTTATGAGAAAAACAAAACCACCACAACTTAACCATCACATTATACCAAAACCAAAAAAAAAAAAATTAATATTACAAATACCAAAAAAATAATAAAATTTAAATTAGAACCTAATTAAACAAAAATATTTATCTTTTATTTTTAAATAATTTTTTTATTATATATTTAAATGAGACTTAAACCTAGCAACATTTTATATCCCTACTCCATATATTCAAAAAAATAAAATCAAAATAAGATTACTAATACTCAAATGTGAAAAGTCACAAAAAAAAAATAGCTTTCCTTTCGATTTTTTTTATTTGTTTATGTTTTTTTTGGATATATGAGATAGGGATATAAAATGTTGCTAGGTTTAAGTCTCATTTAAATATATTTATATATAAAAATCAAAAATCAAAATAAGATTATTAATACTCAAATGTGAAAAGTCACTAAAAATTAGCTTTCTTTTCGTTTTTTTTTATTTATAAAAAATTATTTTGTATAGTGCTGTGAAGTAAATATCAATCAATTGGATGTCTTAACACAGCTCTCCTGTCTTCCACGTGCTGGCTTGTACAAGCCGACTCCACCTCTGAAATGATTCTACAATTCTTCCACGCGGTTTCGTAGGCAAATAGCAGCCACTCAATCTACGCATTTCTCGCTTTTGGTCATTTCTTATCCCCATCGCCCACTCTCTCTTCTCCTCTAGACACGAAGCGGTTTACCTTACCACAACAACAAACCTATCTTCATCCAGATTTGATCGCTTTTCTTTAGCTGTTTCTGATTTTAGAGTTCAGTTTACTTCCATGGCATCTACTTCTACCCCTGCTGATCGACCAGAGAAAGAGTTTACAAACACATCACAAGGAACTGCACCATCATCCCTATGCTTGTGTTCATCCTGCTTTGACTGGGTTTCTTCCTTTATTCCATGGCGTTCAGATCAATCCAATTCTGTGGCATCTACTTCCACCCCCGACCGTATACAAGTGAATGAGGTTGTGGGTGCTTTTCCAGGAATCGCACCTTCTGCATCTACTTCCACCACAGATCGTATACCAGAGAACAAGGTTTTGGATGCTTTTGTGAGAATCTCACCATCTGCATCAACTTCTACCACTGATCTGATACCAGAAAATAAGGTTAGGGGTGCTTTTCATGGATTCGCACCATCTGCAAGAACTTCTGCCTCAACACTCATGCGAAAGCCGTGCTACGATGTGTTCATCAATCATCGTGGACCAGATGTCAAACACACGCTAGCTAGCAGTATCTATAATATCCTCAACAACTTGAAGGTGACAGCTTTTTTGGATTCAGAGGAGTTAGAATATGGCGATTTCTTGCCTACAACATTAGAAGCAGTAATGCGCAGTGCCTCACTTCATATAGCAATTTTTTCTGCGAATTATGCAAAATCACCATGGTGTTTGGCAGAGCTGTCATTTATGCTTAAATCTGGCGCCACAATTATTCCTATTTTCTACCATGTAGAGCCTACTGATCTCAGATATATAGATCAAGGAAAAGGAATGTATGTTCAGGCGTTTAAGGAGCATGAGCAGAAGGGTAGATACAGCCTGGAACAACTTAAGGAGTGGAAGAGTGCACTCTACAACGCCTCATTTTACATTAGCCAAATCATTAAAACTAATGAGTAAGTACCACACATTCGGCTCCTCTATCTTAAAAAATAAGCATTCTTTCTCATCCATGTATTCAAATTTGGGATAATCACCTGTTAAGTATTTTGATTTTTCAATGTTTTACTTGGTCAGTGATGAGATGATGCTGCTGAAGAATATTGTGAATAGAGTATTGAAAGAAACAAAGAATGTGCCATTAGTGGTTGCAAAACATCCAGTCGGTCTCAAGGAAATACTGGAAGACTTTGAGGTGAATACGCTCAGATCTGCCAACGGTGAACAGCTTGTACAACTAGCGGGAATTTGGGGCGTGGGTGGATCCGGCAAAACCACCCTTGCCAAAGAGTTATACAATAAAATATCTTCTTCAATGGAGAGGTTCAGTTTTGTGTCTGATGTTCGAGATGCCGCAACCAAAGGTTTGTTGCATGAGAAGCAGAAAAAACTCCTCAACGATCTTGGTGTGCAAGGTTTAACATTCGAGAACATCGAGGAAGGTATGGGTATTCTTTCAAAGCATTTGAGATCTGTTAGGATATTGATTGTTCTAGATGATGTGGATAATGTGGAACAACTGGATGCTCTGTTGCCCACAAAAGACAGCCTTGAAAGTGGTAGTCTCATCATTGTTACGACACGGGCATATGATGTCCTTAAATCTTGGGGCATTTCCTCCATATATAAAATGAGACCATTGCATCCATTATATGCAAAACAGCTTTTTTGTTGGTATGCCTTCTTAAATTCCTTTCCATCGGATGGATTCAATGAACTTGTTGAAAAGTACTTAAATGCATGCAATGGATTACCTTTGTCTCTGAAGGTATTTGGAGCACAGCTATATGGTGAGTTTCGTAAAGAGTTTTGGGAATCACAGTTGCATAAAATTTTGAGAATATTGCCTGGTGATATCCAACAGATACTCAAAATAAGTTATGATATTCTTGATGATGAAGAAAAAGAGATGTTCCTTGATGTTGCATGTTTCTTTATTGGAGAAAAGAGTACTTTGGCAGTTGAAGTATGGAATGGAATGGGGTGGAGTGGTCTACAAAGTTTGCAAAGACTCCTACATAAGTGTTTGCTTGAGCTTGATGATAAAGATTTTATAAGTATGCATGATCACATAAGGGATATGGGAAGGGACATCGCGAAAAAGCAATCACCCTACCGCCTTTGGTTCCCCCAACCGATTATTAATGTTCAGAAACAAAAAGAAGTAAGATCAATTTTTTTAACTTAACAAAGATGAAGTTAATTGACTCTTTTATTATATAACTAACCAATGCAAATCAAACCCTTTTGTTATACACAAATATTTGTGTTCATGAAATTTTATATTAATTTAATGGTTAAATAGCTGTATAAGAAGATATGTAGTTAACTAGACCTATTTTACAATCAAATAGCAGAAACAACTTACCATTTTACTCAAATAGTATGTGTTTGAACAGCCAATAATGAATTTATTGATCTCACTGCTGGTTGTGATTTTGTTTTTTTTTTCCATCTTCAGAAAAGAATCGGTATTCAAGGAATAATGGCGACCTCAAATCAAATAGAGTGGACGAATAATTATGTTTGTTTTTGCATAACTTTTGTTTCTCTACTTCTTTTAATTTTAATTGTGTGTAGAAGTTTAGAGCCCTATATTTTTATTTTCTGAGTATTTTATGTTATTTCTATTCAGGTACGAGAGGAGATCTTACCAATAATGATCAAAATAACTGGTGAGGTTGATGAGTTTCGCGTTTGGTGCTCACACGGGGAACTCATGGTTAACACAAATGGAGGAATTTGGCCGCTCTCACCCTCTTTAGTTGGACTAAAATTTTTAGTGATTAGTGGAGATTATTTTAATGAAGTAATGGGTGAAGTAACAAGAGAGCTGGTTTGGCTTCGCTGGTTTCAAATCGGTCAGCGAAATCTTCCGTCAGAACTTTCATTGAAAAAGTTGAGGGTTTTAGAACTCTATGAAGGATGGAGAGGGGAACATCACTTAGAAGAGCTGTGGGGGCAGATTGAAGGCGAGGTAACCAGCATTTGTTTTACCTGTTTTAAATCTATATTCCAATCCTTTTTATATTTTCTGCATGCTTTACTTTTCTCTCTCGGAAATGTGATGCAGGCCCCTGTGCAGTTAAGGGAATTGCTTATTTATAATTGCAACAAAATTCAAGGTTTTCCAAAATCAATAGGACGTCTCAGTCAGTTGAAAAAGATAGTTATCTCTGAGGGCCACAATGTTCCAAGTCTACCAGACGAATTTTGCCTTCTCCAATCGCTAGAACACCTGGTGTTACGTGGGAGTAAAATGTTATCACTACCGAGCAATTTCGGCAATTTGAGAATGCTGCGGCATCTAGATTTGTCTCGTTGCTCTCAGTTGAGGATGCTTCCGCTTTCTTTTAAAAACCTGATGCTTCTGGAACATCTCAGATTAGTGGGGTGTACTCAACTCCCATTCACGCTAGAAGACAACTTTCTAGAAAACATAACAAAGCTTGAGTTTTTGAGTCTTTGTTGGTGCGGCCAATTGGAAGAGTGGCCTCATCACATCACAAATCAGGCATCCTTGAGGGATCTCCATTTCGGCGGTACCAGTTTAAGGGGGCTACCAGATAACATCGGTCAACTCAGCAGGCTGAGACAGATGACGATAACAGTTGTGTTGTTGACAACCTTGCCGACCTCTCTTGGAAATTTGTCTTTACTAACGAATCTTGAAATTGAAAGTTGTCTTCAGCTGAAATATTTACCTGACTCTCTCGGAGATTTGTCTTCTTTGATGAAGCTTAGAATTGGATCTTGTCCTAAGCTGGAACGTCTACCTGACTCTCTTGGAGATTTGTCTTTCTTGACAGATCTATTTATTCTAGTTTGTTCTAAGCTGAAAACTCTACCAAAATCAGTTAGGCAACTGAGTAAATTTCAAAGGCTGATGATATACGGTTGTCCAATCAGTGAATTGGATTTTGGGGTAGCATCATTACCTTTTGGATTGAGCAACCTGAAGAAGATAGATCTAACAGAAACAGAAGTGTGCAGGATTTCATTTTCTGAAAACTGTTGTCCCCACTTGGAGAATCTCCTTGTTTGCGAAAATCATCATTTAGAGGAAATCGAAGCACTGCCAAGGACAGTCGAGTCAATATATTTGATAAACTGTGAAATGCTGATGAGCATTCCGAGTTTCGCACAATTAACTTCTCTAAGAAGATTTCAGCTAATAGGCTGTTACAGAATTGAGAAAATCGAAGGTATAGAAAATTGCTCAAGATTGACATTGCTGGCTGTTAACACCTGCTGGGAGGTGCCGGGTATAGAAAGCTTGGAGCACATGCAGAATTTGAAGCAGTTGGAACTCAGTGCAAAGAAGAGATCAGTTATTGAACGTTGTATTCAAAGGATACAGGTAATAATAGTCTCTAGGAGTAACAATTTTTAGTTATTTTTACTTGATTGCGCATTGACTGAATGTTGTGAAATGAATTTGTAGAATTGGCCAGATGATATAAGAATATTTGCGCGGGCAGTCCCTGATGCGGCCTCGCTTATAGATTCTTTACTCTCTCCGAATCTCACGATCGTTGACTCCATCTCTAACCAGAAAATTCAGTCCATTCCAAACTTGGTCCAGAAGCATTCCTCCACTGGCGATGCCTTTATGCTTTGTTTTGTTATAAATTGTCCTTCTTCAATAATGACCTATTGGGGATGGATACAAGGAGGTGGAAGTTACGGATCTACGCTAAGATTTGAAAAGGGTAGATGGGCATGGTTAGGTGTCTTCACAAGTCGTTCCAATAATGAAATTCTCAGTGGAGAGGAGTTTTCAATAGAGTGTGAAGAAGAACTGGAGAAAGGTTTCGCTGTGAGTGGGGAAGAGCAAGCGTTGGTGGAGAAAGGTTTGTTTGTGAGGGGGGAGGAGCAAACAGTAATGGAGGCAGTTCGTAGTTTATTGCCACTCTTGCAAAATTAATAAAATTATTAAACAAAAGCAAAATATACAGTCATGTAATTATGAAGGAATATTATTGCAAGGCACTAACTTTCTAGCCCATAATGATATAATGGTGGCAATAATTCTCTTTGGCAACTTAATGTTCATTGGCAATTACTTAAACTAATTAAATTTTTATATTACGGTTAATATTATGTTTGAAAGTTGTACTATTTTCTTGATAGAATAAAATATTTTTTATTAGGTTTTGTTTAACTTTTAATAAAGCTATGTAAGTATATTTAATTAGTTTATATATATATAAATAAAGATTATAAAGAAAAAATGAGTTTAAAAATTCATAATATAAATTTATAGATTAATAATATGATTTTATTAGGCAATTTTATGTACAATTATGTCACTTGTAAGTTAACTGGTACTTGTATTGGAAGGAGGTGCAAATGGTTATGTTGACAAAAAAATATATGTAAGCTAACATAGTAGAAAATACAACTTAATATATGCATAAAAAATATATTAGTTTAATTTATTGTTTTATGTATAAAATATTATTTATTGTGTATACAATTTTAAAATACAACCTTGAAATACATTCAATATTGTTTATGACATTTAAAGTATTCTTGTATTATGTATTTTCTTATGAACAATTAAAGGAATAGTTTGTAACAACTTAATTTCTTGAAATGTAATCTAAAATATTCTTTTCTTCTATCAAATGCGCCTAGTATGAGCTTTTTGTTTGTTTGTTTTTTTTCAGTTCCCACACATTGAAACAATAGATTATTGGGTTTACATCTCAAAAATGCACATTTAGTATTATGTTAAAGGTACATATTGTAGTGAATCTACAACTTTTTCATGCTTCAACGATGTTCTACATGTTGATGATTTTATGGCGATGCAGGTGAGGAGGTGTTGCGCACGGGAGGATGCCCGCAGCCTGTAAAAGTTGTGTGCATGCTTGAATCCTTTCTTGCATGCGTGGGTGCTGGTTCTATGCAGGTTGGTGGGAGGTTCCTGCATAGTGGGGGTCCTCGATTCTCTTTGCATCCATAAACTTTGGTGCAGATCGGAGGTCTTTGGAGTTGGTTTTAGTGGTGGGGGTTGTTTGATGAGTACAGAGGTGCTTTGCTTTCTTTCGCTGCAGATCTTTTATTTCCAATTGCGTGGGATTTTTATTCAAAGTCGTCTATGGGTGGTGCTTGGGTAGGTTTTCTTCTTTTTTTGCTGGGGTTTTGTTTTCTCGGTAATGGCTATGGGGGAGACATCCAGGGTTAGCCCTCATATGGATTATCATGTTGTTGAGGTTTCATCTTCAAATCATCCATTGAAGGTTTTTAATAATAATTTGTTTTCAAATGACTTGAGCAATGGAGGATTTGTACCGTCTAGTGGTTCTCGTATCCCGAAGATAAATGGTTGCCTAGAGCGTAGCAAAGATAGGCCGGTGTTGGTCATTCAACTTGAATTGATAGCAGAGGATGTAGAGTATTTCTCAAAGCATGCTTTACTATGCAATTTTTTGGGAATGAGGGTTTCACTTCAATTCTTGGAATCGTGGACTCATTGTACCTGGTCACTGGAGGGTGAGATGGAAATAATGTTGTTAGCAAACAGCTATTTCATGGTGACATTTAATTGCATGGTGGATCGCAATAAAGTGTTTGAAGGTGGGCCTTATTTCCACAACCAAGTGGGTTTATTTATTAAACCCTGGCATGCGGGTTTTGATCCTTCGGAGGAGCTCCCAAATTGGGTTCTGGTGTGGGTTCATCTCCCCAAATTTCTAGTTGAATATTGGTGCAATGACATCTTGCATCGAGTTACTTCGCTGCTGGGGCAACCAATGGGTCCTTCTTAGCAAACTCAGGATAGAAAGGTAATGACATTTGCCTGTATTTGTGTTGAAATAGATTTAAATAACCCTCTTCCAGATTCCTTGGAAATTCGTGCAGGTTCATGCTCTTGGGTGCAGCAACTTGATTATGAGACGTTGCCTCGTTGCCGACTGTGTCATGAAAATGGCCATTTATAGAGAAGATGCCCAAAGTCTAAACCTTCTAGGACTCAAGCGGCTCAGCCTTCTCGCAATCCTCCTAAGGTTGACAAGGGCAAGGACCCCATGCCTAGAGAGTCTGGGGATGCGAAGGGTTTTACTCCTGCTAAGGTTCGTAATAGGAATTGGGGTCAAAAGAGGACTTTTAAGGAGCGCCAGGTAGGAGATTCATTTAACAAGTTTGAGGTGCTAGATGATCTTGGACAACAGGAGGTGAATCCAGGAATGTTGTTATTGGATAAGGGTGGTTCAGATGGGGTTCAGGAAGGAGTCATTCCAGATTTCAACTAGACTTCTCAAGAGATTAGGGTTGTGCAATTGGAAACAAATCTGAGTTTGGCGGTTCATGGAGGGTTAGAGTCTATTGAGGATACAAAGATGGGGGAGGAAAAGATTTCCACTCCATTGGAGAAAGTGGGGGCAAGCTCGTCAAAAGGCAGTGAGGCTTCTCCTTCATTAGGAATTCTTCAGAAGGACCTAAAGAAAGGGGCTGCTAAGAAGTCCTCCAAAGTTGGGAGAAAGAAAGATTTAGAGAAAATAAAGTTGATGGGGGAGTCTTTGGTGGAGTCTGGGTCTATAAAGACCCTGGATTCCCATTTCTCTAACCCTCCAAAATGATTGTCCTCTCCTAGAATGTAAGGGGCTTGAACAGCAGCCCTCGATAAAAAGTTGTTCGTGATTTGTTTAGAGCTCATTCTCCTGATGTTCTTTTCTCACAAGAGACTAAGCTAACTGTTGAAGGTATGATTGGTTTGTTGCCTAAGTTGTGGACACGGCGTAGTTATCAATGCATTGGGTCTCATGGTAATGCAAGGGGTGTGGCTTGCTTGTGGAATCCATTGAAGATTCGTCCTCTTTGGTGGGTGTCCTCCAAGTCTTCTATCTTTGTGGTTGTTTCAAGTCTGGAATTGGGGGAAACCATTCTTCTCTCAAACATCTACGCGCTACTGATTTTCCTGGTAAGCAGCTTTTATGGTCTCATATTAGTCTTGTATGGAGCCTGGCTCCTTTGTTCCCTTGGATTATTGCAGGTGATGTCAATGCTATAATTGACTTGGATCAGAAAATGGGTGGTACTGTGAGATTGGAACCCTCTGCTTTCCTTTTTCGTGATAACATCTCTGCATTAAATTTGGTTGACATTAAGCCTCAAAATGGGTAGTTTACTTGGAACAATAGGAGATTGGGGGAGAGTTGTATTGCTTAGAGACTTGACCATTTCTTGGTGTCCTGCTTTTGGGTTGGTGGAGGGATATTTGTTTGCTCTGAGATTTTGGACTGGAGGGGTTTGGATCACTGGCCTATCAAGTTTTCAGCTACTTCGGCTCGTGTTGCTCAGGCCCCATCTTTCAAGTTCCAGCTTATGTGGTTAAGAGATTCTTCTTTGCAGGTGCATATGGCTGAATGGTGGAGGGGGAGACTTGCTTTTGGCACTGCTATGTACTCCTTTTCTAAATTGTTGCAATATGTAAAATATCAACTTAAAAGGTGGAATAGGCAATATTTTTCATGCTAAGGTTGTTGCTCAAGCTGACTTGGATGTTATCACTCGAGAGATAAGAGAATTTGGTCTTTCTGAGGACTTACTTAGGGAGGAGGCACAGGCCTAGAAAGCTTTGGAAGAATGTGAACTACGCGAGGAATTTTTTTGGAAACAGAAGGCTCAAGTTGAGTGGTTACAAGAGGGGGATAGAAACACCACCTTCTTCAATTTTGTGAAGGCTAGGACGCATGGTAATTGTATACTAGTTCTGGTGAATGACATGGGTGAGCATTTATTTGCTTTACAGGATATGTCTAGAGAAGCTTCACAATTCTTTGCTTCTTTGTTTCGTGAGGACTCTCAGGAGGGCTCAGCGGAAGAGAACCAAGTTCTTTCTTATATACCCTCTTTGGTAACCAAGGAGATGAATGAGCATCTTTTAAGTAACATCTCACTAGATGAAATTGAGGCTATTGTTTTCCAAATGAAGAAAGGGAAGGCCTCGGGTCCTAATGGTTTCCCGATTGAATTTTATCAAGAATTTTGGGATATAATTAAGTTGGACCTATTGGAGGTGGTTCGTGAGTCTCTAAGAAACAAGCAAATGTTGCAGGCTTTAAACTCTACATTCCTTGCTCTCATTCCCAAATGTGATGGGGCGGATCGTCTGAGTCAATTTCATCCCATTTCTCTTTGTACTGTAGTGTATAAAATCATTTCCAAGTTGATTGTTGAGAGGCTAAAGCGATGGCTTGGGGGGCTTATCTCTGGAGAACAAAGTGGTTTTGTGGATAATCAACAAATCCTGGATGGGGTGGTCATTGCTTGTGAGACCATTCATTCTATGGCATCATTGAAAGAAAAGGCTATGTTCATCAAGCTTGATATGGCAAAGGCTTATGATAGAGTGAGGTGTTCCTTTCTGCAAAAAATTCTTTGTGCTTTTGGTTTTGCTGAGTGGATCTAATGGGTTATGTGTTGTGTTACCTCCACTTCATTCTCGATTTTGATTTATGGTGAGCCCTCCTCTCTTTTTAGTGCTTCTAGGGCCTTCGTCAAGGGGATCCTCTTTCTCCTTATTTATTTATTCTCCTTGCGGAAGGTCTAGGTAGACTAGTGAAACGTAATGTCTTGGGTTTTATCCAAGGATGGAGGTGGGGAAATGGTTTACCTCCTTAGTCTCACCTGCAGTTTGTGGATGATACGGCTTTAATGGGTCTAGCCAAGATCAGAGAAGCTTTGAATTTGCACAAGGTCTTGGATATCTACCTTGCTACTTCTAGTCAACGGATTAATGAAGACAAATCCTCCATTTTCTCCTTTAATACTCCAGGACTTATTCAGCAAAGGATTGCTCATACCATGAGGTTCCAAATTAGTTCCCTCCCTTTCACCTACCTTAGGATTCCTATCTCTGTTGGAAGACTTCCCAGGGATTCTTGGCAGATTATTTTGGACAAGTTTCATGTGAAGGTTAATCATTGGATTCATCGATGGTTATCTTTTGCTAGTCGTGTTCAGCTGCTTAAGTCTATGGTGCAGGCTCTTCCTATTTATAGATGCATGTTACAGGTAGCTCCAGTTGGGTTTGTAAAGGATTTGGATTCACTGGCTAGGCAATTTTTATGGGCAGGTAGTTTGTCCTCATCCAAGTGGAGCCTAGTTAAGTGGGAGGTTGTGTGTAGCCCGAGGCAGTTTGGGGGACTTAGATTGCAGCAGGTGTCTTGGTCTGGGTTGATGTTGGCTATTAAGCTTTATTGGAGGTGGTGTATGGAACAGGATCATATTTGGGCCAGGATTTTATTTCACAAGTATCTTTCGGGGGTCCGGATGGAGGAGCTCCCCAGGTATCC
Source organism: Sequoia sempervirens (assembly GCA_007258455.2). NCBI lineage: Eukaryota > Viridiplantae > Streptophyta > Pinopsida > Cupressales > Cupressaceae > Sequoia > Sequoia sempervirens. The sequence continues at coordinate 344,656,515 of VDFB02000003.1, read as the reverse complement.
TTTGGTGGGGAAAGGTTCAATGATTTGGGGAACGTTGAAGAAAGGGGCTAAGCTGGTCAAGGAAGGCCTATTCTAGATATGTAATAAGTGGGTTGAGGCTCTCTTTTGGTCTGATTCTTGGGATGGTTTTATCCCCATTCTTCGTCAATTTCCTAATTTGGTGACTCTGTCTCATTGCTTTTTGGAGGTTGGGTGGTCAAGGGTGAGTGATTTTAAGACTTTTCATCCATGTGGACAGTTGGAGGTAGCTAGGTGGAAGGATTCGTGCGATTGGCCTATTCATGGGTTGGAGGAGGATTGTGTTGTGCTCCATAATATTTTGGTTGATAAACAATGCAGTTCCCTTAGGGATAAGGATATTCTAGTTTGGAGCCCGAATCCTAAGGGTACATTCACTGTGGCTAGTGGTTATCAAGAGTTGTTGTCTCGTAAGTTTGGGGGGGTGGAGGTTCCTTGGTGGAAGCATGTGTGGAACAAGTTTTCTTGGCCAAAGTGTAATTGTTTTGTGTGGACTCTGGCTTGGAATAGATGTTTGACATGGGATAATTTGCGTAAGCAGGGAGTCCAGGGTCCCTCTATGTGTGCCCTGTGTGGCTGCAGTGAGGAGGATTCCTCCCATTTGTTTTTTAGGTGTTCTTATTCTATGCAGCTCTGGCATTGGTGGTGGGGTGTTTGGAAACATCCTTGTGTTCATGCTTCTTCACTTGTTGAATTCTGGGGTAGTCTAGGAAGACCCCCTACCCAAAAATCCTTTCTCCAGATGGTGTGGAGTATTGGTCCTACATTCATCCTTTGGCAAATTTGGTTGGAAAGGAATTGTAGGATTTTTCGTGGGGATAGGATGATGGCTCAATAGGTTTGGCACCGAATTGTGGGTATGATCCATGAGACAGTGGAAGCCAAATGTGAAGTGGCTTTTTCATTGGAAAGAAGTGATGATGAGATTGTGAGTAGATTGGGCTTGCAGGGGTTGACTTCAGTCTCTGCGTGTTTTAGAAGAGGTAGGAAGGCTAAAAAGAGGGTTCAAAGGGTTGGACGATGGCTGCCTCCTCCAATGGATTTTCTAAAGATTAATACTAACGGTTCCTCTAGAGGGAATCCTGGGCCAGCTGGGATTGGTGGAGTTGGCAAAGATTGTTCAGGTTCAGTCATCTTCCTTTTCTCCATCCATAAGGGACGATTTTCTAACAACCTTATGGAAGGGATGGCAATTCTCTGGGCTATTGAGCGGGCTTGTGCCTTGGTTTGGCATAAGATTATCTGTGAATCTGATTCACAGATCATTGTTAATATGTTGCTTGAGCAAAGGGTGGTTGAGGCTAATTGGCAAATTGCTTTGGTGGTTCAACAGATTTTGCAGAGGTGCTCTACATTGGAAGTGGTGTCTTTTGTCCACATTCTGAGAGAATGGAATAGGGTCGCGGATTGTCTGGCCAAGTGGGCTTCAAAGCACGGGGATGATTGGAGGATTGAGGGGTGGAGGGAGCTATCCCCTGAATATGTTCAAGATTTAGAGAGGGTCATTGTTGATGATATGGCAGGATGAGTTGTTGGGGGTTTGTTGGACGATGGCTTGGTATTTTATGGATGTTTTGGGATTCCTTTGTGGGAACTTATGGGGTTCCTTGATTCTTATGTACAGTTAATTTCTTGATTTCAATAAAGTTTTTACCCCCTTTCTTTTTCTAAAAAAAAGGTAAATATTGTAGATAATAGAAGGCTAGTGTTGATGTTAAAATATGGATTTGGAACTTGCATCCACATATAGACCTACATCAATATGGGAAACCTCACAAACATAGGATGTGGTTTGCAAAATGAACTCTAAGATTTTAGAAGTTGGCTCCTTGTAGGATTTTTAATGAATTCTTTTAATCTTATAGAGAAAAGAGAAAAATAACATAGACAAATAAATCCTACTAAAATGACAATGTGGCAATTATAAAACCTTCTCACTTGTATGTGACTTAATTTGCATGGAATTTGTAAAAATGAAAGGCAAGATCTACACAGCCATAAACATGCACAAGATTAGATAATTCCATATTTTAAAACCAAAATTACACGAATAAAAGGCAATAAAAAACTTACTAAAGGTAGTTAAAACAAAACATTCAAATCATCTAAAAAATAAAAATAAATAAATGTGAAAGGCTATGAGAACAGTTGCAATATTAATCTTCTATCAAAATAATCATTATCAATTTTTTTTCCTTAAAAGATTTGAGTGCAAAAAATGATAGAGATTCGTAAACAAAAGAAACCCCCTTCTTTTTTTTTAATAATCAATTACAAAAATCCTTTAGAGAAACGGGAAAAATAGAAAAGTAAAAGAAAAAAGAGGAGAATAAACACTCCACACTCTAGTAAGGGAGAAGGCCCTATAGTGGAGCACCCTAACTTCACGTTTCTCAAAATCCTATATGGAAATTTCAAATCACTCCCAATTCTGTACAACACTTTATTTGGCAACTCATGTGCTATATTTCGTTTTAAGGCCGCATCATCAAATATAATGTCACATCAACATGCTTTTTGTTGAGGTATCCAAAAAGGCCCAAAAAAAAAAGGTGAGACTGATAGTGATGCACTAAGTCATGTTTTATTGGTGCGCTCACGTGGCATCACATGATTTGTCACTTTGCGTACTTTATGGATAAAAAGTGTTTTGCAATTGGATATTAAAGTGTTACACTATGGGACCCACTGAGGACTACTTCTATCCCCACTATTGGACCCTGCTCCATTATGGGCCCCTCTCCCCTACACTGAAGCCACATTTCCCAGCTCACTATTCATTTCTCACTTCCATGTGCTCTTTATTTCCTTTTTTATGACTCCTCTTATCGTATTTCTTTTTTTACAGTTTTTTCTTAAATGTTATTATTTTAAATAAAAGCCTTTTCTTTATTAAAGAAGAGCTACAGGGCAATGAAGTTCCTGCCAAAGACTGGCAGAACAGTTTTCGTGATGATCCAATCAATGAATCATAAGCAGGTCTTTATTTTCGGGAGAGGGAGAGGTAAAAACAAAGTTTTCAAGAATCACACTGAGTACAGCAGCCGATCCAACTAATTTTTGTTATTGTCTTACCCCTTCTGACTTCGCAAATCTATTATGTTGCTGATTATTTTGGAGCCAATGCATCTGAATATGCTGTTGGGATGGGAAATGGAGGTCCATTGAATCTGGTCCTGAGATACTTAACTCTTTAACTAGTTCTTCAGTTTGCCTACAGATGCTGAAAAATCTTTAACTAGTTCTTCAGTTTCCCTACAGATGCTGAAAAATATCAGTATTGCTTAAACGCACAGTTCTACAGAATTCAGAAGATTACTAATGATTTACAACCAGATTGGTCTCTTTCAAACTCACTGATAAAGGGCCGGGTCTTTATAGATTTGCGCAAAGTCTAGACCAATGTGTTGTTCAACAGCAGTAAAGGCAACTTCTAACATCCATGTTGCGGGATTATACTTATCTTTAATTGCTGGCACACCTAAAATAGCCTGTGAAGAAGATAAAAAGGCTAGTAATTGAGTTCCCTTTCGAGTTTCAACTCTGTAACAAAGAAAAAATGGTTTCACCGAGCCCACATAATTGACCTCATGACATAAGCTTCTTACCTCAAAATATTGTATAACCTTTTTAGAACGGTTACCTAATGCACCCCATATATGATTTTGCCTCCTTGTTTCATTAACAGAAACTGTGGTGAATCAATATGGCTCTGTCAGAATAAAGCAAATTGCAAAAGCATATTTGATCCTGAAAATATTGAAATAACTATAGAAAATACTTCAAACCTTGCCTTAAAGAAAGTGCCTCATCAAATGATTCAAAAATATCGATACTTGGCTGGTGAATTGTACAAACTACTGTTCGCACTGTGTCTACAGTATTACGAACTGCAAGCATCACTAGCTCCATGACTTCATTGACAAAAAGCTGGTGAAGACAAAACCAGTATTCTTTATTCTCATGAGAAACGGAGCAAAAGTAACCAAAACTTTGCTGTTATTATTGCTACCTCATGGGATGAAATGATTGCAGGATATGAACTTTGGCTTTTTTGCCACTAATATATCCATATGAACCATGGCGCTTCAAGCATGATAAACATCATGCCAAGACAAACATGTCAGTAGGAAATCTTTGCTTCCAAACTATTTCAAAATTTAAGCTATATGTCTTTTCTTTATGTGGGAAGGATTTCCATTCATTTCCTAAGTACTTCATGCTTTTCTTGTTTATATTGATTTTCTGTGCTCAAGTATTACATGCTTTCCTCCTTTCTATCGTTTGTAAGTTTTGTTTGTGGTGAAACAGCATTGAATAATGAACAGAGGTGGTGGAATATATGGTAAATTCAAACTCTCACATGTGGAGCATTCGTCGCAGTAAAGCTAATTTTTTCCGTATCATTTCTATTCTTTCTCCACTTATAGCAATCACCAAATGGTTTGGTGATGTTTGCAATTGGAAGAATCCTATCACAACAGGACTGGTGCATATTTTGTTCCTTATATTGATCTGTTATCCTGAGCTGATATTGCCCACCATCTTCCTCTATATGTTCTTGATTGGGATATGGAACTTTCGTTTCCGATCTCGTCTTCCACCACATATGGATACTCGCCTCTCTCATGCTGACTCAATGCAACCCGATGAACTTGATGAAGAGTTTGATACATCCCCTAGTTCAAGATGTGCTGATGTTGTGAAGATGCGATATGATCGCTTGAGAAGTGTTGCTCTGCTGTTAGAGATATAGCCACACATGGAGAGAGAATGCAGTCCCTCTTAAGTTGGAGGGATCCTCATGCCACTACTTACTTATTTTATCAGTTTTTGCTTAGTGGCTTCTGTACTTTTGTATGTTACACCCTTCCAAGTAGTTGCAGCGCTTGCAGGATTTTATCAAATGCGTCGTCCCAAATTCCAGTACCGGCTTCCTTCAGTTCCTGTAAACTATTTCAGGAGGTTACCAGCATGAACTGATAGTATGATATAAAGTTTAACCAGTTTATTTGATTGTGTATTTTGCTTTAGGTGTCTTCCCCTATTGGTTCACAAACAAGCTTAATCTTTCATCAGTCTTCGGTATGATGGCACTGACATTCAATTGATTTGTATGGGCTGGCCACACAAGAAAATCGACTTTAGAAGGTCTGCAATTTCATCAGTTTGATTCAGCATAGACTGAAAAGTTGATATTGCAAGAGTTTTAGAGCTGAATTTGACTGAGGGAGGTCGATGGACTTGACATTTTGAGTTTTTTGTATGCTATTAGATGTTGTGCATTATTCTCTTGTAGAACTCCAATGGCTGTTATGTATGCTAAGGTGGGTTCTCTGTGTTTGTATAATGCATTTTGAAACACTCCAATTCTGCAATAAAGAGGAGGTGTCATTCAGGCAAGTGTTGAGCACTTAATTCTTTGCAGTTCCCTTGCTTTTTAAAGCTTCAAATTTTATCCAGCAAGTTCCTTATGCTTCTTTCTATGCTATAATTTGGCTTAGGTTTTGCCACAATGCTCCTTTTCATATAATAACAAAGTAATGTGCTGTTTCTAAAAAAATAAGCAGAAGTTACTGAGTTATATAAGACAACTGATAGAGTAATATGAATCTGAACTGGACACTTGATTGTTTTTCAAGTTCTTTGTTTGGATATTAACCAAAGAAAAGGAAAACATTATCTTTTTTGGTGTTACCAATTTCTGAATCATCAATGTAGAATAAAAGATGTATCATAGGCAGTAGCATCTATAGATATACTTAACAGTCAAGGGTAGAGGAGTCACTTGTCCATTTAATTAGAGCATTGACTGACATCTTTCTCTAGGAACTTCCTCTCTTCATTCATGGCATCTGTGAATGAATATGAATGCCATTTTAAAGGCTTTCCCCTGGACCATTAATGGGATAATTTGAAATTCAAAGAGTCTCACATTCATGTTGGGGTTATTGATTGGCCCTCTTTACTTTCATCTTTTGTTTGAAAGTCATAACCATTTATGCAACAAATTTGTTGGTTTCAGTTTTCTCCCTAAATTGTTTAGATATTGTGATGATGTTTAAGTTATTTATACGACATATATTGCTCCCAGTATGAAGTTTTGGCCTGCCTTTGACTACTAATAAGCATGAGCTACTTGTTGGCATTGTTCTATTATCAACTACTTCAGCATTTGATTATATGATGACTTTCATTTTTGGTGTGGCCAGTTCCTGTTTTGAATTTCTCATAGGTCTTTAAATTAGAAAGTACAAAATGACAAACATAAACTTGTGGGCTTCTAAAAGAAGACTAGGCTCGTATATTTGGGCATTATAGGTCAAATATTGTGATACCTCTGATCATAAGTTTACATGAATATATGGTTGGATCTGCCAGAATCATTGATCCCTGCTGTTGAAAGGTATGTCAAACCTTCTTCTCAATTATGATAGGTCATGTTGCAGTCACATCTCCTCTCTTGCAGCTTTCAGCAAGCACCACATACTACTTTTCAAAATTAAGTTATCATGGACACATTTGGCACGGGTCTTCCATCAATCCAGATTTTGATACTGATATTTGTGGCCTATAAGCATCACCCCACAAACATAATGTACCTTAAGATTTTGATGAAGTGGCAACTTCAAGCTTACAAACCTATTCCTAAAGAATATACATTACAACAGCCAGCTCATCATTTGTACACTCTGAGTGATCCAAATAGCGACCTCTGGTTGAAATTGCATCCATAATTTCAAAAGCATACAGCATTAGATAGTTGTGGAAATAAAAAGCATATTCAAATCTAATTTGCTTATAAATTCTGAAATTCTAAATATAAATCAAATGAAACCAGAACATGAGATTACCTCTAGAGTCAAACCAGTCTGATGACTGTAGTTTCCTTGATGAGCCAAATCAAATATGAGTGTAAGTGTCTTAACGGTTCAAGAACATCACTTGGGTTCAATTTAACCCTAGAATTGAATAGCTTGGTTCCAATCCCAATCATAATGCTGTTAGGGTGCTCCTCCAATCTCATAGTTCCCCCGACTACAACTCATAAAAAGGCCAAGGAATCAATCTACAAGACTACAACAAATAGAGAACAAGCAATAAATTTTTCAACCAAAATAGTTATTTTATTTGCAATAATTAATTTCAGGGAAAAACCGACATTTGAAGCTATTATAGAATAGGAAGAATGCCCTTATATTTTTAAAATACCATCAATCTAACTAAGACGCCCTGAGAAGCAGATTGAGCTCTTCAAATTTTGGAAAATCCTGCAGGGACAAATTGAGAACAGGGCCGTCTGATTTTGGCTTCATATGCTTTGGGAAGTCAAAATCACTAAAAGTTCTCAACTGTTGAGAACTAATTTATGGAAAATAGTAAATGTTTATATAGAATTGAACAATTCAAAATTTTGGTACAAAGTGTTACTTAGATTATGATCTCAATTCGCCTATTGGAGAAATTAAAACATTGTGACAATATGTTTAAAATACTGTATTTTTTTCTTTCATTTTTAATTTTCTTTTATGGCATGGAGCTTTAAGTTTGGTTACTTGTCATCCCCTTGAAAATTGCTACAATATGCAAAGAGAAAGATAAATCCTCAACTGAATCAGGACATGGCAGCAGAAAATCCAAAGCATTGTACCCAAGCAATGATACCTAACCTTTGAGGACAACTAATGAAATAAAGATATGGGATGAGATCCTCGTCACATGCTTGACACTTTATGGATGTGATACTAACATTAAATAGCCTTAGGTGTTTAGAGTCGTAGACAACGATGACGATGACATAATGTTAAAAAGGTAAAAGGTGTCTGTTCACAAGTAGCCTGATTGCAGATTTATGCTTTATGGGCAAAGCAACTCTTTTTTAAAAGAAAATTGTTTGAAAATGCGCTTCCTTCTGGCATTAAATCATAACCTGTTACTGCTATATGTATTTGAAGTAAGAACTATGCCTAACATGTTGTGGAGGACATGTCATTTTAAATGTCCTATGAAGAAACATGTTTAACTTTTATGTTTAAATGAGCATAGACCACATGGAATCTCGAAGAAGTGGGACCGGCAATGTGGGTTTCTGCAGAAAGCTTCATGGAAATAGCACTTCTTGGGGAGTAGACACTATTCAGTGATAAAGCATTAGTCATCAATACTATTGAGGAAGGAAATGCTGCATGAGAAACGCAGTAGAAGTTTTAACCAAGTCATTATGGACATGGTTAACCAAACATTTGTAGCACTCATTTAGTAAGCCAAAGAAGGGCAGTCAGCCTTTAGTACCACTACCCACTACTCAATGCTCGAAGGAAATGCTGCATGAGAAACGCAGTAGAAGTTTTAACCAAGTCATTATGGACATGGTTAACCAAACATTTGTAGCACTCATTTAGTAAGCCAAAGAAGGGCAGTCAGCCTTTAGTACCACTACCCACTACTCAATGCTCGTCTAGTAGCTAAAAACATTAGCTTGTATTGCAACATTCAGAGACTTCAATATGGTCTCTTATGGCGCGGGCTGCAATATGACTTTTCTGCAGAAGTTACTGGAAATAACATTTCTAGTGTACAGTGAGAAAAACTTAGGTACCAATACCACGAAGGAAGTGCTATATGAGGGGAGCAGAAAATCATTAATTTTATTCATGATGACCACCAAAACATCTATAGCATTCATGTAACACTCAAACTGCAGTTTCGTAAATATCCAATCCTTCTCTATAGCAAATACAGACGATTATGACATTATGTAAAAGTGAAACGGTAAAATCACGTCTGGGAAAAATGGATACTACAGAAGTAACAGTTACCACAGTGGGGCAGGGGTGTGAGCATATGCTTGCCACTCTGTTTCTAAAGTATAGTGACAGTTAGCACTCACATCAGGGAAGATTGAGCAATTTATTATATTTTGTTACCTGTGAAGCAACGAAGCCGATAACATCTTGTTCATCTAAATGGCTTCCAGTTTATCTCACCACATACGCTAACGGTATTCGCCCTGCTTCTTCATCCGGAAACCTGAACATTATCCACCACAAAACCACAATTAACAATAAATGTCAAATCTTTATTTTATTTAGTTAAACAGGTAGAATACGATTCATATAACTACAGCGAAACAGAAATATAAATTGATAAAGATAAAATCGTGCGATGTGATAAGAGGAAAGCTTCCAGTTCTGTGGGGGCAACCTGCAAAACGTATCATTTCATGTAAGGTGAAGCCTGCTGCGAATGTAACCTGGAGAGAAATGCCCTCGTCATTGACTGTGCTAACCAAAGTCCTGCACACCAACTACGTTTCTCTGTTTGCAGACACTCGTTAATATAAGTAAAACCCTAATCACCAACTGTCAGCGGAAAATCTGTAGCATGGCAGTGAAAATCCCCAAGCCCTTTGGGAACTACGCGCTCTTTGCCTTGTGAAACCCAAAATCTTCTGCAGCAGTTATGCAGCAGTTAATCAAGGCCAATAACAGACCACCAAATTTCAGACAGGTTAACTTCGGAACGCATTTGCATCCCGCGTTACCCACTGTTTAATAAATCCCCAAAAAAAATGCATTCTGATTGACCCGTGCGCCGTAGATTAATCACTGGCTCACGTTGAAGCCTTCGCAATAATAGTGAGCTGTAACTTTTATTATAAGCATGTGATTTTATAATAATAAAAATCTTCTCCCATGGAAACCACAAGCCCACCTAAGGGAGAGGGCCCAATGGTGGGTAGGGTAACTTTGAGTGAGAGGTCCACATTAGCAGCGATCAATTAGTGTAAATTTTTTTTGCCATGTGCCTTCACTGTCAAGTTAGCAATTTGAAATAAAAAATTTGAGGAGATTTTGAGCACGTTTTCCAAGGTTTTGGGGGCGATTTTTAAAACCTGCCAAAAAAGTCTAAAAATTAAGCGTATACCTATCGCAGACATTTGTATGACCGATGGTTTTTTGGCGCCACGCCAGTACTTGCAACTAGCAATCTTAGTTAATGCACATTACTTGCTACACATTCCCCGATGTCGGTCTTAACACCAACCACCTCGGCATGCACACCATTCGCTTGGTCTTGCTTTGTGTTCACGAAACACCCATTCATGACACATCATTCATTTTCAGTGGTTGCATTCAGAACTAGCTTTGGTTAGGACGGACGCCGACGGTGGTGAGGCCATGGCCGAGTGATGGTGATACATTTTTCATGCTTTCTATGTTTATCAACACCATATTCAATAAAATGAAACTATATAACTTTTTGCTATGCAGGTGTGTTTGTCTTCCAACCTCACTCAGGCAGTAACTATGCATTGCAAGATTTTTTTGGGTTTCTCTTGCAATTTTCTTTTGTTAAAATAGCAAGAAAAAGTTGTAATGTTTTCATCGTGTAATGAAGCGTTGTTACAGCTTATTCATGGCCGTTACTGTGTATATTATAGTTGACTGTGTGTATATGTGACTGTACAGATATATATGCATATATATGGCCAACTATTTGTAAATGTGTGTATACACAGATATATATGCATGTAAATGTATATATATATGCATATATATTTGTGTATACACAAATATATATGCATATATATTTGTGTATACACACATATACACACAACAACGGCTCGCAAATGTATTTTTTCAGCAATAATAGAACTATATAATGGAAAACTATGTTTATATGTGAGAATACAATTATATATATGCATATAAATGGCCCACTGTGTGTATATGCGTGTATACAATTACATTTATGCATATATAAGACCGACTATGTGTATATGTCTATATATATCCATATTTATATGTCTATATACACATATACACACAAACCACCATAATACATGTTTTTTTTTCATTTTATACCTCTGTAATTGGAATATATGCATATATGTGTGTATACACACAGTCTGCCATTCATAAATGTGTGTAGTTTTCATTTTATTCCTCTGTAATTTGCATATGTATAGTGACAGTATATTTTTTGTTGACTATGTATATACATATACATAACATTCGTGTGTTCTTGCAACTCGACTATGAAGGGTTTTATGCACCTATGTTTTAGCCAACTCTTTCAACCGTTGTCGTGAACCCCTCGTTCAAAAATTTCCAACCCCCATTGTCCACTCTTCCTTGTCCTTCGTCTCTGCTTGAATTGTGGATTTTTAGAGAATACAGTCATATCCATTTATAGGATTTTCCTAGTCAATTTAGTAATCATTTTATTTTTAATTGACAAAACATTTCTTTTTCAATTGATATAATATTCAACATCTTAATATTATAGTAAACAATAAAATATTATGTATGCATGTGTACACACATACATACATACATACTTCATAATTATTTATGTATGTATGTATTTCTCTATTTGATACATAGACATACATACTTATACACACATACCTAGATGTATGTGTATAATATGTATGCACACATGCACATATGGATGTATGCATACATACTATACACGCATGCATGCATGTATGTGCATGTGTTTATATGTAGTATATACTATAGTATCTATAGTATATACTATGTATACACACATACATACATGTATGTTACACATACATACATACTTTGGCCAAAACATAGGTGCATGCCAGCCAAAACTATGGAGTGAATGATAATGTTCTAATACTACCATTATATATATGCAAGTTGCAAGTCTACAATTATATGTCTATTCAAGTGATTATATGCATATGTATATGTATATGTATATATGCATATGCAAAGGAAAAAGTGAGGTTATTTTAGGTGGAGAGTGGAACGAAGGAAGGAACGATGCATAAGCATAACCAACAGCAACATTATAGTCTCCATCATATAATGCATCATACCTTGCATTCATTACACTCTCCATCCAATGTAGCATTGCATATGCATAGATACATGTACATATACATATATATGTATGTACATTGAACCTAATTAGATTTATGCTTTGTTTGTTCTTCAATTAAAGTGATTGTAAATATCGGCCCCTCTCCCTTACAACTATTCTCTATGATGGTTGACTCTTACTTATGTTAATACAATTTCTCATACACTCTAATTGATGCATGGTTATCAAATCAACCCTGCAACAATTCTATCAATTTTAGGTGCCTTTGATTAATTGCAAGTGTGTTCTATTTTTTAGGTGCTTTGATTCATTTGGGGGTGTTATCTTTTTAATAGGTTAGGCTACATCAATTCAATCATGCAACTATTGTAGCTTTGTATTTGAATCACTTAGGGGACTTGCTTTTGTGAAGGCTCTCAATGGTTACCTATGCAACACTTAATAATTCAAAGGGAATTGTCGACTCCTGCAGTATAGGTTGCCATCAAACGAGTATTCATAAATTCAAGTCTCCCTAATTCATTTCCAATCAGCTCAATTAGATGCATGGTTAGTTTGTTCATCATTTACACTCAATCTTACATGTATGAATTTGTTGTTACACTATGTACAATTGTTTGATATGTTGTTCATTTCGAATCAGTTCAATTCTATGCATGGTTAGTTTGTTCTTCATACAATTGATCTTACATATATGCATCTGTTTTTACACTATGTACCATTGTTAGATATGTTGTTGCATATATGCAATATGCATATGCATATTGCATCTAGGCAATATGCAATATTGCATCCAGGAAATATGCAATATGCATATGCATATGCATATGTAAAATTGTTGTATGAAGTTAAATTTTAGTATGTTGTTTCACAAATGGTATTAACATAAGTAGGGGTCAACATATGTTTAGTATGTTTGCATTTGTTGTATGAAGCTATATTTCAGTATGATGTTACACCATGTACCATTGTTTCATATGTTACTCATTTTCAATCAACTCAATTAGATATATGGTTAGTTTGTTCATCAATTACACTCAATCTTACATGTACGAATTTGTTGTTAGACTATGTACAATTTTTTGATATGTTGTTCATTTCAAATGAGCTCAATTATATGTATGGTTAGTTTGTTCTTCAATTACAATCGACCTTACATGTATGCATATGTTTTTACACTATGTACCATTGTTAGATATGCATATGCATATTGCATCTATGCATATGTGCAATTGTTGTATGAAGCTAAATTTTAGTATGCTACTTCACAAATGGTATTAACATAAGTAGGAGTCAGCATATGGTTAGTGTGTTTGCATTTGTTGTATGAAGCTATATTTCAGTATGTTGTTACACTATGTATCATTGTTTCATATGTTGCTCATTTTCAATCAGCTCAATTAGATGCATGGTCAGTTTGTTCATCAATTACACTCAATCTTACATGTATGAATATGTCGTTAGACTATGTACAATTGTTTGATATGTTGTTCATTTCGAATCAGCTCAATTATATGCATGGTTAGTTTGTTCTTCAATTACAATTGACCTTACATGTATGCATCTATTTTTACACTATGTACCATTGTTACATATGTAATATGCATATTGCATCTATGCATATGCATATTTGCATATATGCAATTGTTGTATGAAGTTAAATTTCAATGTGTTGTTTGAGAAATGGTATTAACATAAGTAGGAGTCAACATATGGTTAGTATGTTTTGCATTTGTTGTATGGAGTTACATTTCAATATGTTGTTACACTATGTACCATTGTTTCATATGTTGCTCATTTCCAATTAGCTCAATTAGATGCATGGTTAGGCTACATCAATTCAATCATGCAACTATTGTAGCTTTGTATTTGAATCACTTAGGGGACTTGGTTTTGTGAAGGCTTTCAATGGTTACCTATGTAGCACTTAACAATTCAAATGGAATTGTCAACCTGTGCAGCATAGGTTGCCATCAGACGAGCATTCGTGAATTCAAGTCTCCCTAATTCATTTTCAATCAGCTCAAGTAGATGCATGGTTAGTTTGTTCATCAATTACACTCAATCTTACATGTATGAATTTGTTGTTACACTATGTACAGTTTTTTGAAATGTTGTTCATTTCGAATCAGCTCAATTATATGCATGGTTAGTTTGTTCTTCAATTACAATCAATCTTACATGTATGCATCTATTTTTACACTATGTACTATTGTTTGATATGTTGTTGCATATATGCAATATGCATATGCATATGTGCAATTGTTGTATGAAGTTAACTTTTAGTATGTTGTTTCAAAAATGGTTTTAACATAAGTAGGAGTCAGCATATGGTTAGTATGTTTGCATTTGTTGTATGAAGCTATATTTCAGTATGTTGTTATACTATGTACCATTATTTCATATGTTGCTCATTTTCAATCAGCTCAATTAGATGCATGGTTAGTTTGTTCTTCAATTACACTTAATCTTACATGTATGAATTTGTTGTTACACTATGTACAATTGTTTGATACGTTGTTCATTTCGAATAAACTCAATTGTAACGTGTGTGGTTAGTTTGTTCTTCAATTACAATCAAACTTACATGTATGCATTTGTTCTTACACTATGTACCATTTTTAGATATGCATATGCATATTGCATATTGCAAATATGCACGTGCATATTGCATATTGCAAATATGCATATGCATATGCAACACATTATGCAATTGTTGTATGAAGTTAAATTTTAGTATGTTGTTTGAGAAATGTTATTAACATAAGTAGGAGTCAGCATATGTATATGCATATGCACATGCATATGAATATGCATGTGCATGTGCACGTGCATGTGCATGTGCATGTGCATGTGCACGTGCATGTGCATGTGCATGTGCATGTGCATGTGCATGTGCATATTGTCAACAATTACCTTCTCCATTTACATTTAAATTAGATGCATGGTTAGTTTGTTCATTAATTACACTCAATCTTACAAGTATGAATTTGTTGTTACACTATGTACCAATGTTTGATATGCATATGCATATGATGTATGAAGTTGAATTTCAGTATGTTGTTTAAGAAATGGTATTAACATAAGTAGGAATCAGCATATGCATATGCATATGTATGTGCATATAACCATCCTTTATGTTGTCATCGGCTAGTCTCCCTTTAAATTCTGTTATGGTTGAAATATTTCCAACCCTTTCAAATACAACATTAGCATGCATATGTATGCTGCATAGAATGATACAACATACTCAAAAATCAAATTATCTTAAAACTGCAAACTGATACACCATTATCATACATATATGTATAGATTACGATAGATAAATACATAAGTTTCCTCTCACAGAGATAGATAGATGCATATGATTCATATTGCACAAATAGATAGTAACATGATACAATATGTTGTCCCTATGGTATCCATACTAATGTTTCAAGTTAGAAACATTCAAAACAAAATAAGTTCAAACATCATTTCAAATCCATCAAGAAGTTTACAACAAAAAACTAGCAACCAAACATTAAAATCAATCGAAAAATGTAGGAAAACTAAAATTTGATGGCAAGTTGTCTTGTGGGTTCGATGTGGCTTGTGACGGAGAAGGACTCCATGATTGAGTTGGTTGGATTAAGCTTGGGGTGGGTGAGGTTTGATAGGCCTATAAATGAGGACTCCAACTCTCATATGGTTGGCTACTTGTCGGGCTAGGTGAGTGTCTATAGGAGAGTGAGTTAGAAGGACTCCAACTCTAAAATGTTTGGCCGGTAGTCTGGGTAGGTGATGGACAATATTGGGGGCATTGAATAGATACAAAATTTGTCAAGATCCTATGGTGGTTAGGCAAGGGATTTAGAGGGTTGTTGAGTCACCTCTCCTTTCCAGCATTTGTGTGTGCCTTCTCCAAATCTTTTTCCCTTTTTGCAACTTCCTTCTCTCTCCATTGGTCCTCCCTTTTTTTGTCCTTTTGTAGCTCCTTTTTAGCCTCTGCTGCTACTCGTTGCTTTTCCTTTTCAATTATGATAAGAATTTTTGCCTCCAATTCTACAATCCTTTCTATATTGCGCTCTACAAGTTGTTGCTTCTTCCTCAATTTCAGTTCTTATAGTTCCTTCTTCTTTTCCTCTTGCTCACTTAGCATTGCCATGAAGTCATCAGCAATTAGGAGTTAGGATCCTCTTTGCAATTTGATCCCATGGGTAGCTACCTTATTAGACTTGTCTTCCACCACATGAATTGGTAGCTTCAAGAATTGCGAGATGTGTGAAGTTTGTTGGCCTCCCAAAGGCTCAATCAAATTGGGATTATTTGTTTCTGGCATCTCACTATCTGTATAGCATTTGTTCTATCTCCTAACTACTAATCATCACTATCTCCCCAATCAACATAGAAATGTACTAACATATTTGGACCCATGTTGTATGGTGGAGATGACATTGAAAGACTTTGTTCTTCGTCCACATGCATATCCATACCAAGATTGGCAGCAACATCTATGAGCCAAGAGGGCTGCTCGGGTGGAGATGGCAAGGAAAGAGATATGTTTGCAATAGAATTGTGGTCTCCCAATATTGCTAGTTCAAGTGGATCATTAGAATTTGAAACAACAAATCCATACATGTAAGTTTGAGAGTAATTGAAGAACAAACAAATCCAATCCATGTAATTTAATTGCAAATGGAGAAGGCAATTGCTTACAGTATCCACATACATATGTATATGCTGACTCTTATGAAAATACCATTTCTCAAACAGCATACTGAATTTTAACTTCATACAACATATGTATAAATATGCATATTGCATATACATATGCAATATGCATATTGCATAGACATATGCAATATGTATATTGCATATGCCGACTCCTACTTTTGTTAATACCATTTCTCAAATAGCATACAAAAATTTAACTTCATACAACATATGCATATTGCATACATGCATATGCATATTCATATGCAATATGCAATATGCAATTTGCAATTTGCATATATGCAATTTGCAATTTGCATATATGCAATATGCAATTTGTAATATGCCAATATGCAATATGCAATTTGCAATTTGCAATATGCATATGTATATTGCAATATATGCATATGCATATTGGATACTCATATGAATATTGCATATGCATATGCATATTGCATATACATGTGATATGCAATATGCATATGCATATCAAACAATGGCACATAGTGTCACAACAAATTCATACATGTAAGATTGAGTGTAATTGATGAACAAACTAACCATGCATCTAATTAAGCTGATTGGAAATGACTAACATATGAAACAATGGTATATAGTGTAACAACATACTGAAATATAACTTCATACTACAAATGCAAAACATACTAACCATATGCTAACTCTTACTTAAGTTAATACCATTTCTCAAACAACATACTGAAATTTAACTTCATAAAAAAATTGCAGAACATACTAACTATGCATCCCATTTTGCTGATCTCCAACTTCTGTAGTTCCAACATTAGACTCACCCTCATTGACTGCCAAACCATTGTTGGAAAGGCTTAGAATGTTTGCAGCAATTGATGCTTCCTCGGGGGCAGCAAAGTGGAATGTCTCGCTAACCTTCGTGTCATTATCCAAAGCATTTCGATCAAATGGCCAAATACCTGTCCTCTTGAAAGCCAACTATAATGTTTGAAAAAGTCAATGACTTTTGAAAAGCTAGGCTACCAAGTGTATCCAATTATGCCCTTCTTATCTCCAGATTTGGATGTCTAATGGTCCAATCTATTCTTTCCGTTTTGAAGTTACACTTGAAAGACGAGAAAACACTCACATCAAGAGGCTACAATTTTTGTGATGTGTGGGTGGGTAGGGTGAGCAAGTCAATACCAAGCGCCCTTGCTTTGATAATGGTAGAGAATGCTACATGGCTGCCATGCCCATCAAATATCAAGAGGTGTCTATGGGTGGGTGAGCAACCCCCAAGTACTTACATAGCAAAGAACTTGAGCCATTTGATAAAAATCTCTTTGGTCATCCATGCGTGAGGTTGAACAACCATCAATGCTCCTAGCTCACAGTTGACTATGTAGTTTTGCACATTTTTTTTGCTCTCAAACAAATAAAAACCTGGAAGTTTTTGACTTGCAACATTTACACATGCTAGAATAGTGATCCACTCCTGACTCTTTGGGATAATGTAAGCAACACTTCTCACACCTTTCATGGCAAGCACCTTCATGTTACCATTCTTGCCATCTTGCAACCCTGTCTCATCGCAGTTCCAAATCCTCTGCGGTCCATAGTTCCCTCCTGCATATGCCTTCTCCAAAGTGTCATAGAAAGCACTTACAACTGGTTGCCTCAGATTTATAGCACGGTCTCTATCTTGAACTTGGGTTGTTCTCAAGAAGAGATCAAGATGCCTTCTTTTGAATCCTGTCCACTATCACTTGCCAAGAAGCCCATTCTTGAAGGGATTATTCCTTGTTTCACATATTTGGGCCACTTCCATTTCCAGATTGATGATCTCCAAACCTTGGCCAACAACAGCCATCTCCTTGCACCATTCGATGATCAATGACTCTTCCTCCTCAGTTAGGACTATTGGGGGCCCTTTCTTTTTTGTAGTGGTCACACCACCTAGCCAGTTGGACAATGTTAAGGTAGGAATACCCCACTTTTTTTGCTGCACCTCTAGTTGACCAGCCATAGTCTTTGACATCTTCAAGGGCACAATCCATGTTAGCCTAGGTCCATTCCAACCTCGGTGCAACCTTTTTGGTTGATACAGCTAGGTTATTTTACACTACAGATTTGGTTGGCCACTCCAAAACAATTTCTACCTTCTCCTCACTACTTGGTTCTTCAGTTTGCTGGTGAATAGGAATGACAACATCCTCCTCGTCGCTATGTGGCAGATGTAGACGTCTCTTGTGTGTGGGCATACTTGTTCGCCTCCGATTTTGTGGAGGCTTCCTCCTTGAAGATCACCTGATATTTGTTTGTGCATTTATCTTCCACTATATTAAACCAACACAGTGATTAGTAAACAACATACACTTAATATTGAAAATAATGATACCAAATGAAACAATGAATTCATACATTTACTATTGATTGTAATTGAAGAACAAACTAACCATGCATCTAATTGAGTTGATTTGAAATGACGAAGGGTATGTGTGCAATGAATCAAGCAATGCATGCTATACTATCATATGTAGAATTCTACCTCTTATAAACATTTCGGTGATACCATTAAACCCTTCGTCATACAACATTATGATACCATTATATATAAACTTGAAACAACAGTATCATACAAGAGACACAACATTATGATACACATATATATGAACTTGCAACAACAACATGATACAAATATTTATATCTTCAAACAACTTTACGAGACAAGAAAGGGTTTCAAATATTTCTATCATACTGGTGTTTCAAGTTGTGTAAATGTTTCATAATGTTGTTTGAGATATTGTTAGCATACTATCACTTTAATTAAAGAACAGACAAAGCATACATCTAATTAAGTTGAATGTAACTGATGGTGGGTAGGGTAACTTTGAGCAAGGGGTCCATTTCATCAGCGTCCAAGTCGAATAATTTTTTTATGCCACGTCCCTTGACAATCGAGCTGGCATTATGCAATTTTTATTTTATCTATAGGAAACTTATGTATTTATCTATCTCTGCAATATATATATATATGTGTGTGTGTGTGTGTGTGTGTGTGTGTGTGTGTACATGTATATGTATATGTATATGTATATATATATATGTACATATACATATATATATATATGTATATATGTATATTTATATATATATATATATACATATATATACGTATGTATCTATCTATCTATATATGTATGCATATACCTGTCTTATTGATGTTTCAAGTTATTTATGCTCTTTCATTCCATGGTTATAACATAAGTAGGAGTCATATGCCATCACAGTTTGCTATAAGGGAGAGGGGTTGTCAATTACAGTCAGTTAAATTGAAGAACAAACAACACATAAACAAAAGGGAGAGGAGCTATGTGTGGGCATAGGAGCCAATCGTGGGTATACTTTTGGACATATGACATATGGTGGGTATGGTATGTGAAAGTCTGTTATAGGAAACATGTATACACTATCAATTTAATTGAAGAACAAACAAAGAAACAAAGGAGCTTTTTTTCCCTACAGAGAATGCAGTGAAGTGGTATAAAGTTCATAGCATTTGCCATGAAATTTAAATTCTTGGCATTTTCCAATAATTTATAAGTCATGGTATTTTCCATGGATTTTATAGTAGTTCTAACTGCATGCACTGTAGGGAAAGAGTGTTTTGGTGTGACATAAATATCAACCCCTCTCCCTTACAACTAACTTTTATGATGGATGAGTCCTACTTATGTTAATACCAATTTCTCAAATAACATACTCAGATATAACTTCATACAACATATAAATGTGTGTAATTTTGTGTGTCATGGCTTTTAATTATTTTATGTAACATAAGTAGGAGTTATCCATTATGACAGTTGACGGTAAGGGATAGGGGTCGATATTTATAGTCACTTTAATTGAACAACAAACAAAGCATACATCTAATTAGGTTCAATGTAAATGAGGACATACATACAGTCACTTTGTAGAGATAGATAAATACTTAATTTGAATGTAAATGAACAAGGTATAAATTGAATGTAGATACCTATATTTGTTGATGAACTGTTCACTAATATATTAATTTCAAATTGCAAAATAGAAATATATATACCTTGTTACTTTACATTCAAATTAGATATCTATCTATCTCTCTGCAAGTATATATATATGTTTCCCATAGCCCTATCCATTTTCATGAAACTTACACATTTATCTATATCTGCAATATATATAGCCTTGTTCATTTTAATGAAACTTATGCATTTCTCTCTCCCTATATATATATATATATTTGCAGAGATAGATACCTAATTTGAATGTAAATGAACAAGGTATAAATTGAATCTAGATACCTATATTTGTTAATGAACTGTTCAGTAATATATTAATTTCAAATTAGGTATCTATCTATCTCTGCAAATATATATATATATATAGGGAGAGAGAAATGCATAAGTTTCATTAAAATGAACAGGGATATAGATATTGCAGATATAGATAAATGTGTAAGTTTCATGAAAATGGATAGGGTTATGGGAAACATATGTGGATATGTATCATTTTGTGCAACATATATATGTATGGTAATGTTGTATTCGAAAGGGTTGGAAATATTTCTACCATAACAGAGCCTAAAGGGAGGCTGGTCGATGACAACATAAAGGATGGTTATGGAAATTACCTAGGTGTCGATTCATTTAAATGTAAATGGAGAAGATAATTGGTGATAGTAGAAAATGGAAATGCAGTTTATATTTTTGCGAAGGCAAGAAATCACTTACCGTAGAAGCTGAAGGAGGAGATTGCATCGATCTAGAGGAGGTCATCGTCACTTAGGAGCATGCAATAGAAAGTGAGAAATTTGAATAAACTATAATGTGTAACTTGCATTGCACAAATGAGGATTGCTTGCATAAATAGGTTTGATGAATTTGAATTGGTAGCAAGTGGATTAATTTGAATTATAGGAGGGAATTTGATTTGTATTGAATGGATTAATGGTAGAAGTGATAGCTTAATAGGTATGTAGGATTTCTGGTTGGTGATTTGAAGTGATATTAAGTTTGTTTTTGAATTGTAACCAATTTTAATTTTTTTTTATGATTATTGTTTTTTAGGCGGATTTGTAAATAATAGAGTGATAATTAAATGTTATAATGAATTTTTGCAGTGCATAGTGAGCCTGAGAGTTCGTGCTTTTTAATTTTGCAGGCAAATTCAGAAAAAAGATTACTTAGTATGGACATCCAGGAACCAGTTTATAGTAAAAAGAATATGAGAAATGAGACATGTTGAAATGTATTTTGTTCAAATATATTTTACGCCGAAGGCGTATCCTACTATGAAATGAAGCAAACAGATTTGCTACATCTACGGTTGAAGCCATCCCGGAGACGATTCTGACCACCCCGACCGTTCATCGTTCTCCACCGAGAGACTTGGATACGATCTACTACGTGCCCCCTTGCGTCAATTTCAGTAGATATTTACACCTTGCACCAATTTCAATAGATATCTCCGTGGGCCCATCCCTCCTAATACTGACCTTGAAGGTGCGTGGACTAAACTGCAGGCCCATGCCCAGAAACCTCGATATGCCTGTCCTTGTAGAGTGTTCGGGAAGGATTTCCATGGTAGGGCATGTTGTCAAGAGAATCTATCTGGGGCATCAAAATTTGGGAACTATCTGAAAATGCCATGGCTATATTCCAAGTTTGGTGTTAATTGTCATATATCTCAATAGCTTTGTATTTCCCATGGGCAATGCCAGTGTTCAAGAAATGCGGTCAATTTTTGTGTCATGGAGGTGAAACTGACAAATTTCTACAAACTCTAAATCAACGAAACCCTAGAATCATTAGATATTGTTGGAGCCTCCACTTAATCTGTTTGCACCTCTGTCTCTTTGACCTCTATTTCCTCAACAAATGATGACAACACCATATCTCCAAATTCCATAGTTAGAAAAAGATGCAGAGGTCAAACGCTCAAATGCTCAATGCTCATTTGACAAAGCCAACACCAACTTTGAAATGAAATCCTTGCAAATTGAGGCCCTTGACTGAGGAGCTCCATTCAAACTCATGCCATACTCTCCCAAGATTGTTATAATAAACCTATAACACAGCTTTATTAGAGAGGAAAAGATAGTGTCCATCCAACTACTTGTCTCAAACTCTACACTTCCAATGAGGATCATGGCTAGAATTCTTCTTCCTCGCCATTGAATTGAAAAGCCACCATAAAACAAGCAACCAAAATCCCCATACCATTGTCAACCACAAACATAATCTTAACAGATACAACCACCTCATCTTAAGTAATAAAATTGCTCAATGCAGCTTGGACAGGGCAATAAGATGATTTAAATCATCCCATGAACCATCGAACACCAAAACTGCATAATGCAGTTTTAATCCTTCAATAAACTCCTGTCAATATTTTGAAAAAGAAGGCATGATGCCCCATAAGAAAAAAAATAGAGAGATAAACGAGCGTACGTTGTGTAAATCTTGGGTTTTCTACAAGTGCTAGACATAAGCTATTAGATGAGTAAATTTTCAGTATTTTCCTTCAAAATGGATGTGATAAAATTCTCTTGTGATATTGATATGTATGAGATAAACTAGCATACATTTTGTGTAAATCTTTTCTGCAAGTGCAAGACACAAGCTATTAGATGAATAAAGTTTTAGTATTTTCTTACAAAATGGATGTGATAAAATTATCCCTTGATATTGATATGTATGTAATAGATCTCATGACATGTTTTCATGCAACTACTAAATATATTTTGATGACTTTTTTTTTGAGATATGCACAAAAGGTCTTATAACTGTGTGAAGCTTTACAGGGTTGTCTATTAAATGCTTATTCTAAGTTATCATAACTGTGCAAAGATGATTTTGTGAACGCTTAAGAAACTGAATTATAGCTGACAATATTTTTATTTGTTTGACAGGTGCCAAGGAACGTTTCTACAGGGGAACTGAAGAATATATTCATGCAATTTTTTGTTTCTCAATGCTCATTTGGTAGTGTGATTTGATTGGCTTTTTCTCCTTGTCTTCGAATCCTTCTCACCAATAGTACTTATAGGGTGCAATAGGTGGAAAAGAAAGCAATAATGTTAATTTTTTTACAGGAAGGTGTGTGGACTAAACTGCAGGCCCCCATGCCCAGAAACCTCGATATGCATGTCCTTGTAGAGTGTCTGAGAAGGATTTTCATGGTAGGGCATGTTGTCAAGAGAAATTTGTCTGGGAGCGTCAGAATTTGGGAGCTATCTAAAAATGCCATGGCCTGGAAAGAATTTATCAGAATGTAGGACAAGGTATTCGAGGAATTGTACACAGATAAGGGTGGTGAATTGTATTTCACTGTAGTCGGTCTTGGGAATTTCATTTACTTTTCCATTTACCAAAGCACCCAAATGCTTGCCGTAGATATTCGCTCTAGATTGTGGTTTTGTTTGCCACGTTATCCTGCAACTAAAGCATCTCAAGGTAAACATTTTTGTGTTACCCATTTACCCCAAATTTGTACGCATCTATTTCTAGAAAGGAGTCTTCAAATATTATCCCTTCCGTATTAGCTGCTCATGCTTTATCTGGAGCCATCAACTCCTTGGATCACTCCCAGTGACTATGTCAGAGATTCTATGGACTAAGTTCCATACTTCGTAAGGTAAACTTTTCCTGCAAAAGTTGGCCTGGAGTTTGGATATTATCCATTTAGTTTTGGGGTTCTGTTTATTCAAAAGCCTGGAGAGTATCAGTGTCTTTCTTATGTTTTTAGTCTGATCACTGTAATTGCCTTTTCTTTTAAATATGTATATGATTTTCTTGAGAATAACAAGATGGATTTCCATTATTTGAGTTTTTAATTGTATTTTTTGTCTTTCACAAATATGATTTTTTTTAATTGTAAGAACAAGGTTGAGATCTTTAAATTTCAAGAACAAAATTTTTAATGTCAATCATGAAGCTCTTGTCATTCTGTGATTGGAAGATACCCTCAGATGGACGATTTGTTTGTACTTATCCTGATTAGTAGACCAATTTTGAAATGTTACACAATACTTGCCTAATTGAACTAATGAAAGGTAGACAGATGATACCTGCTTATGAAGGTATTAATACATAATTATGTCAACAACCACCTGCTAGAAATATGTTTTTAGTGTTTAGCTATTTTTTTAATTAGATGGCTGGGAGCAATCTTGGAAAAAACTTTCATCTGCATGCCTTAGTTGTACATAAATTCAACTTAAGCAGTCAGTTATATGATTAGTTGCCAATTTGCCACTTCAAAATACTACACATTGGTCTTTTCTATTTTGAACAGGGTAATGATATAAAAAAACAAAAAAATTAATAAAGATTTGCATATTCAAGATCTGCTTTCAAATTCACAACATCAGGTACTTTCTATCTTCAGATTTAGGATTTCATTTCCACATAGCGGGCAGATTGCTCAGGAAATAGATCATTCTGTTAACTGCTTAGTCTTGATTAAAGTTGGGAGATGCAATGATAGCAGGATTTTGTAAATTTGTAGAATATAATGTACGCATATTTGACATAAGAAGATTATACTGATAATTTTACACTTCCTTTTGGGAGAATAGGGTGAAAACAACTGCACTGATTAATGTCAATGCAAGAAAATTAAATCTTGTCAAACTTTCAAATGGATGACGAATTCTCCCCTTTTTAGCATTATTTTCAGATAATTTTTTTTCTTCTGTAGATTGTTACAAAAGTTAACATTTATCTATGTGGACAAATTTCATATAGTTACTGAACAGCAAGTGCCTGTACCTTGAATGCCCTAAGGCACTCTTGTTTTGTGTTCAGACAGTCTTTAAATTATTTGTAGCTCATGGTTTACCATCTACCTATGCAAGCAACTTTTGCAATTAATTATACTAAAATAAATCTTTTCTAAGCTTTTCATTTAGCTTTTGTTAGGAACTTATGGTCACTAATAGTAACATACAATTTTATGAAACCAAATTTATTTCCTCCCACCCAACCAAGTTACTGTTCCATGTTTAAGTTAAGCAAATCTGGTTGTGGAGTACCTAGTAACTAAGTAAGTTTCACACGCACATTCCCCAGAAACAAATTGAGATGTAGCTTGATATCGAGTTCAAGCTCGAAGGGAAGATCCCATTACAGAGACAAAGGTACTTCTAACATCTTAAAACTTTGAGACATTGTGCATGTGATCTCTGTAAATTTAGGTTACAGTTCCATATCTAAGTCAAGCAAATCTAGTTGTGGAGTACCTAGTAACTAAGTAAGTTTCACATGCACATTCCCCAGAAACAAATTGAGATGCAGCTTGATATCGAGTTCAAGCTCGAAGGGAAGATCCCAGTACAGAGACAAAGGTACTTCTAACATCTTAAAACTTTAAGACATTGTGCATGTGATCTCTGTAAAATCTGGATATTGAGTACCTTTAATATCCATAGATGTGTACCCTAGTGAAGTTTATATGTTTTAGAGAGTATTCCTGGATACGAGAAGTTTTGCAAAGTGTCTTAGTTGGGGGGTGTCAAAAAGCAATGCCTAATTTGATTATTCTGGATTCCAACAAAGAAATAAATAAGAGATTTAGAGGGTATGCAAAACATGTCAGTAGGGTTCTGAAAAAGGGATTTCCATGATTAAAGAAAACTATAGGTTTAAGAGTTGCGAAAAAAATAAGGGTTGAAGTTCACATTATAGGAAGCATAGCATTGAATTGCAAATATCAACATTCACGTGTGTACGCTTTCAAAAGAGTTGAAGTTCATATTATAGGCTTTAGAAATTTCCAAGTAGATGCAATTTTTAGGTTTAAAGCCACATTTTGCAACCTTTTCTAGCATCCTCCCTGCCCATGCCAAAATGGGAGCTTTCGAATAGGGTATGGACACCCATTGAAGCATAAAGAATACAGGAAATTTACCATATATTTAGTTGAAACTGCCCTAGTAGACATTCATGCAAAAAATGGAAGCATTAACAAGGCACGTGAACTGTTAGACAGAATACCTGAAAAAGATGCCATTTCATGGGCTGCAATGATTTCTAGGCTAACTTCCATATTCTTTCGCCAGTATCCTCCCTACTTGTGCCAAAATGGGAGCTTTGGATCAGACTATAGAGTCATCGACATAATGCTCTGGTAAACATGTCTGCAAAATGTGGAATCATAGAAAAGGCACGTGAATTGTTTGACAGAATGCCTCAAATAGAGGTTATCTCATGGAATGCAATGATTGCAGGATCTGCACAAAATGGATTTTTTGAAAAATCTTTGTATCTTTAACTTCTATAACAGACGAACTTTATCCCAGCCTGTTGAATCACATGAGCCACGAGCTCTTCCACCATAGACTTCCCATCTCCAAACAAAAACTTCGCAAGCTCATCTCTGTGAAGCTTCACGCAAGTGTGTGATTCGTCTTTCCTTTGTCAAACTCTCATTTCTTGAAATCTCTATTGTAAAAGGCTCTTTCTTGTCCTAAGAGCCCCAAGCGATAGCCGTGAGACTCTGCTTCATCATCTCCTATCATACATTGCAATCTTGATCCTTTCAACAGATGAAAGACAAGGTGGTCACAAATGGGTCTACTAGCTTCTTCGAAAATGTCACAACCATCTTGAAAGATAGGACTGTGGAGAGACCTCATCGGGCGCTCTATTATCTCCCTTGAAATCCTCCCTGAATTAATATACATGCATTTCCTATTTGAAGCATGTGTCTTGCAAGAGCAGTCTGCACAACTGCTATACTCTCTCAGAATCTATGTGGCATGAAGCACAGACTAAAGGGCTACCAACGTACAATTATTGTTATTGCTGTTATCAATCATGCTAATTGTAATTAATGCATTACACTCGATAATGTGGTCATTAGAGATTTTTAATGTCTTATACTAGACAATGTCATCATTAGAGATTTTTTTAGTAATGATTGGTCACAAAAGTTTTATTTTATATAGCTAATATTAAGTGAGGTCCTTTACACATGGAATAATATTGGTGAGATATTTCATAATGAATTTTTGTTTTTATGATATATAAATAAACAAGGGGTTCAAGTTTAGGTGTTAATGGATTTATTATTATAATATCATATTTTATTTACAAATAATAAAAGTTGGATTTTCAATTTATAGAGTAATGTATTATAAGAATCGTATATTATAATTTTAAATACATTTAATAAGACAAATTGAATATGCAGTGTATCCATAGCTAATTCAATGGAAGTCACTTTGAAATTACACCATACAATTATTCGGCGTAACCCATTGCACACCTAAAGTGCAATAGCTAGTTGGAATTAAATCACTTGGCAATGTCTTATGTACATGTCAACTCACTTTTAATGCAAGAAGACTTTTATTTTGGATAATGAAATATCCCTTCACAACAACCTTTTATTGGGAAGGTGGCAAATATTATTTATATTGTGGAAATAAGATTATCATTATGCATTCACTTGATATTGTGAAATAGGCAAATAAATGTCCACTTGCATTCACCCACTATTGAGAAGGTGGAAACAAAAAAGTCAACCTATGATAGGAAATACTATGAATTTAATATGAATCTGTCATATCATATTTAAAAGCAAATTTGAAATTTTTATTGGTATAAATATTACCCACCAGTGGGCCCTAGGCTTTCCATAACTATACTAGCGACGGGACCCTGTCCCATGATCAACTCCTCTCCCTTATTTCCTTGTTGCCCTTATTTTTTCCTTTTAATCTTGATTTCAAAATAAAATCATTTTTAAAACATTACCTTTATGGAAACATTTAGTAAGTGAGGTTTATTTCTTTGAGCCTCATATGCCATATTGTCTTACAAGGGTCTAATAACACAATTCTTAGAGAAAGGTGTCTCTAAAAACTACGAAACAATGTGCCAATGGTTGGAAGGAATGTTGAGTTGGTAGAATCAACCAATGGTGTAAAACTTAGAATGACATAAAATTGATAACTTGGGAGTGAAGTGCCAACTATTGGATTAGTCTCAATTTAGACGATTGACATGCTTTTTAGAATTTCAACTTGAATAAAATTTGACAACCCATGACATTCCAAATTTGTTGGTTGCACACTTATTCATGATTTCATGAATGGATTCATTGTTTTCATGGCTGCACCAATCCATCTACTTGTGCCAATTTTTTTATTTATATTATTCTCTAGGTTCCCTCTCTTACCTGTACACCCCTATTGGCTACCTAATATTCCAAGTTAATTACAATCCCTTACACCCTCTCAAGAGAAAATTACACATGCTTCTCATGGCTATTCTATCACACACCAATAAATTCCATGCACATTACTTATTTATGGAATTGCCTTTTTCTATAATGGTTGTGCAAAAATTATTATTTCTATTAGCTATCATATACCTCATATTTCCCTCATCTTAATGATTGGATTGAATACTTTTTCTTATACTTGGAATAATGCACTCCTTATAAGTGGTTGGTTTAGATTCATTGTTAGCTACATTAAAATTATTTGCATTGTTTGTATGTCTTTAAAATTAAAATGATTTACATTGTTTGTATGTGTTTACGACCATGTAGAGGAGAGGGGCTAGTAGTTTTGTGGGGTCTAATTATTGCTATAGTACTTGTAATTATAAGATTTAGTCTTACAACATATTTATGCTATATATTTTCAATAATTAATTCACATGTAAATAAAAAATAACTAAATGTTGGTCAAGATGGACCCATACTTGAACACATGAGAACCTATGAATGTTATATAAAAAAGAATAAGCACATTCATTAACAAGTTACAACACGGAGGCCCATTGATCTCTTTCTTTTGTTGGGTGTGGAGAAAATGTGAGAGCTATGGAGACTTGTGGTGAGAGTTGTATTGCAATATATTTGTTTGTAATTTTTACATATCTTTGTGAATGTTGCTTGATACTACATGGTTTGAATATTAGCCACACCTTGAGCTATGAGTGTTGATTGGTAGACTTGGTATGCATTGATCATTTATAGATTTGACATTACCCATGTAGTGGGAGTTCTTGGATGTGTATGCTCATTATGAACATATTATATACATGGAGCTTGTGATTTTGGTTTATGGGTTAGATATGTTTTTGACATGAGTTATACTAATGTTTATATACATTAGAGGAATGGGTGATTGGATTAGTTGGAATTTTTCTATGATTTTTATTTCTGGTATGTTGGATTTTTTTATTTGATAATAGCTTGGAGCCTTTGTTATCACTTGAATTTGATTCATGTGTTATTTGGACTGGTGCATTTTCACCTTAGGTGTTCCTTTTCTTCCATTGGTAGCAAGTTGGAGGATGAGAGGATTTATTGATTGATATGGTGGACATCTTGGATGTTATTGCAGTTATCTTTATGGAGTGTGAGATCATTCTAGATATTCATATGGTTTCATGTATTACTTCAATGATGTATTTCATTGATTGGCCCTTATTTAATGTACACAACAAGCAGGAGAATGTTAGTAATAGGTGTTGTACACCTTTCATAACATGAATTATTTTAATAATGTAAAATAAATATGTATTTTTGGTATATCATTAGAAGTTCTGTTAAGAACATTAAATATTTATTTGGGTTCACTTGTAAAGTTTTTTTATAGGTGGGTCCACTTGTAATGTTGTATGTAATGTTGGTTACATATTTTATTTGTGGGTTGCACATGGGGAAAATATTTAATATTTGAAAACTTAGTATCAAAAAGTAAATGTTGTAAGTGTATGAGATTGAGTCTATAAAATCAGACACATGTTTAGTAGTTGAGGTTGGCTAGTTGGTTGTTTGGGCTTGGTTATCATTGTATTGAGATCTCTTCTAAAAAGTGCATATGTGAAGCATGGCATGGGACAAGTAGATACATGATTGGACACATGAAAGATGCATTGGAAGAGACTGATATTTTAGAAGTAGTCATGGAGACTCTATAAGTGCATTGTAATGCTTTCATCGTTGAATAATACATTGAGTGTGGATGCCTTTGGAGGCTAGTTTTTTCCCTCTTGATGGGTTTTCCAGGGTATATCTTGTGGTATATCTTTGATCTTATTGGCAATATGTGTGGTTAAACAAGGGATCCATAAACTCTAATAAAAGTAGCATTAGAATGCAAAAACCAATCACCTCAATTATGATCAACCTCCTTCTCAAGTCTCTTTCTTTTGAACTTAAAAAACTTGTCACTTTATCATACATCCTTTGGGTATATGGGAACACCAAACCTTAAAACTACCTACATAAATAATTCCTTAAATGAAGCATAGTTGGATGAGTGGTAGTGCATATCCCATATTTGTGTCCATGTTTGGACAAGCATTTAAATTCCTTAATTGTTCAACATTCTCAACCTCGTAGAATCACTCCAAATTTTCTTTCCACTATATGACAACAAGTGACAAAGAAAAGAATACAACTTGAAATAGAGTCCACGGTTCTTATCTGACATAGCTTTTAGCTACATGTGCATGCCCTCAACAAAGTAAGAAGTGTAATCAAAACTTCTATTTAATTCTTTGTGTTGTATATTGGCATCAAGCATCATCATGTAAATTGGCATCTATACCCTACAATCTTCACCCAACACCTAACACAAAGCATAGTATGTGTTGATGAAGTAGTCCTCAAAGAAATCATAATTGGATGGCTCAGTCTCATCTTTTTAACCATTCTTCATTCAAGGCCTCTCCTTCTGTCTTCTAGTAGCCACATCACCGTATAACTATGTTTGTCCTTAGCAAACTCTTTATTTAGTGTACCAAAGTCTATATGCACATTAGCCACGGCATTGAGGTTAAAAACCTTAGCAATATAGTGCATGTTCAAATACAACAATACAACTCCTTGTTTGCTTCTTACAATTATATTATCTACATCATATCTCTATGTAATAGCCCTAATGAGGTCAAAATTTACAAAAGCATTAGCGACTACTAGTTTCACCAAATCCATACTTCACAAATTAGATATGGATCTATCTATTTGACTTCTTCTAAACCCATTTTCAAAGAGATTCCAACCCTAAGATGGAATAATAACATCTTTGACAACATTTGCTCTGTCAACAATTCTATCTATAATAACCCCAGTGACCTATGCATGCTTCCCTCTTTTTGAAAACCTTGAAAACTTTTTTAACAAGTCTTCCTCCAGGGTCCTCGTAACACCTTTGGCATTTGAAAAAACTTGAATCATTTTAAAGGGTTTACAGACAAACTAAGGTTTCTAATGAATTTCAAAGCAAGTAGGGTTTTGATTTAAACATGATAGATTATGCTGAAAATTCTAAAAACCCTAATTTATGCAACTACAAGTCGGCGAGTAAAAATGCAACACTTCAGAAAACTTACTACCCATATGCTTGATTAGAAACCCTATTTTTTGCACCTAAGAAATTCACGTCTTGGCAACACTCAAATTCCTTCACTCAGAGCTTTGAACTCTTTTTTATCAATAATCAATTTCTATGTCTCGATGAAATTCCTTTAAAATGGCAGTAGGTTGTTGTCTGTCATTCATTGCAGTTATCGCTTACTCGAGAAGAATTGATGTCTGCTCTGGCCGTTCAAAAATTTCAATGCTAACCATCGATGGAAATGGCACGGGATGATCTACGGCCATTGTGTTCCCAATGTCTATCACAAAAGTGATTTAAAATGTCTGATGAAACTACAACGCATAGCATGTCTATCACAAAAGTGATTTAAAATGTCTGATGAAACTGCGATGCATTCAAGAAATGACACGTGTGAAGTGACTGTTGATTGGAGCGGGCCCGTGGACGTGTGGCAGAAGAGCGCTTCATCGCATTCAAAGGTGCCCTTGATCTCAATGCATTTGTGATGCGTTAAGGATGTGCGATCAAATAATGGACTTCCACGTGTAAAGTGACTATTTAAGGATTTATCGCTTTACTGCAGTGTCTAAATGAAATATGGTAGGCTGAAATTGCGATGTGAAAACTATATGCGATCTGATGAGATGCTCACAAGTGTCAATTGATCAGGCTATCACAGTTTAGACTTAGCGTGGTGGTCATGGATAGTGATGCGAAGAGCACTTGCACCCTGACAGGGAGATGAGAGATGGCAAAGCATAGCGGTGTCACATTTTTTAGTAGCGAAAAGGAAAGGAAAGTCTTTTTATAGTCTATGATGTCAGGTGGTCTGTTTTTGGGTCTATAAATGGCTTACAATATATGGGACTCCTTGTACTCCCAATATGAGGGAGGCACCTAACTCATGCTCCACAATAGAAAGTGTACATACCTTACGCCCTACAAAGTTTGAATTTGTGACCTCTCTTTCAAGTGTACAAGTTCTCCACCACTAGGCCAACTCACACAACTCATTAGTTGAATGCAACCAATGAGAAAGCAACATGTACACCAAGTGATGACTATTCAAATAGACAAACTTAAGTTACGAATTATAGAATGCATGGAATCGCTTGAGCTAGTAACTAGGAAAGGGGACCAGTCACCAAACATTTTAAAAGACATAAAGGTCATGACTTAAAATTTCTTAATAGGCCAATAGGTCAATGACTAAACATAACACAAAATGATAAACCTTTAGAAAATAACACAAAGGATGGATTTGAAAGAGCATACACTAAGCTCTAACTTGGTCAAAAGTCTTTCTTTTTTTTGTTTTATCATCCACATGCTACTGTTATGTCATTTATAACTATTGCATCAAACCTTTTTTTAAACAAATCTTTATCACTGGTCCCTTTCTTATTTTGACACTTCCACGTACATGCATAAAAAATAGGTGTTACTATGTAATGGAGAAAAACTATATATTTAATGGTAAAATTTTATTTTTATAAATTGTAATATATTATTTTTATTTTTTATTTTTTAATATTTATATTGTATGTTTATTTTTACTTTAATTTTATATTTGTTTAAAAATATAAAATATAAATTTATTAAACAATGTTTTTTTATTTTAAAATTGAATATTAAATAATTTATTTTAAAAAAAATTTATATAAAATATGTTTTTAAAAATAAAATATATTTATTTAATTTATCTAGTTTTTAAATTTAGTGGGTTAATTAATTTTGAAATTGAAATATTTAATATTTAATATTTATTTTTTATCATATCTTGATTTAAATTCTAATTGTGATCTTAATTTTATCATAGGGTTAGGTT
Source organism: Sequoia sempervirens (assembly GCA_007258455.2). Classification (NCBI taxonomy): domain Eukaryota; kingdom Viridiplantae; phylum Streptophyta; class Pinopsida; order Cupressales; family Cupressaceae; genus Sequoia; species Sequoia sempervirens. The sequence continues at coordinate 344,622,757 of VDFB02000003.1, read as the reverse complement.
AGAATTAGGTTGGGGTTAGGATTAGAATTAAAGATAAGTAGCATATATGTCTTTTAAAAATTTATATAAAATATGTTTATTAAAAATAAAATATATTTATTTAATTTATCTAGTTTTTAAATTTAGTGGGTTAATTAATTTTGAAATTGAAATATTTAATATTTAATATTTATTTTTTATCATATCTTGATTTAAATTCTAATTGTGATCTTAATTTTATCATAGGGTTAGGTTAGAATTAGGTTGGGGTTAGGATTAGAATTAAAGATAAGTAGCATATATGTCTTTTAAAAATTTATATAAAATATGTTTAGAAATATCTTTTTTGAGATATCTATTAGACTTATATGTGAGAAATTGATTTCAAATAGGCACCTCACAAGAAGAATGTCAAAATGTGAGTGTGTTATAAAGCACTCACATTATGTGATTGCACAAAACGTGAGCATGTGTTGTGTTTTGTATTGAATTTTTTTTCTCTTTCCATTTCTCTTTCTCCTTGTTGCTTAGTGAAACTATCCGCATGAAATAAACATTGAAGTATAAGTTGACATTTACATATGAAAATTTACTTTTTTATACTTTAAGTTATATCTCTCTCCCCCTCTCTCTCTCTATCTCTCTCCTTCCCTTTCCAATTCTCTCTATCTCACTTCTCTCTCCCTCTCTCCCTCCCTACTTCCCTCTATCTTTGCCCCTCTGTCCCTCCTTCCCTTTCTACATCTCTCTATCTCCTCTCTCCTCCTTCTACCCCCTCTATCTATCTATACACTCTACCTCATCCCTCTCTCCCAACCTCTCTCTCTTTGTCTCTCTCTAGTTATCTCTATCTCACTTATATCTCACTTCTCTCTCCCTCTCTCCCTCCTCTCTCTCTCTCTAATTCTCTATATCTCACTTGTATCTTACTTCTCACTTCCTCTCTCCCTCCCTCCATCCCTCTCTACTTCTCTCCATCTCCCTCCATCCCTCCCTCCTTCCCTCTCTACATCTATTTGTCTCCCTCCTCTCTCTCTCTCTCTATATATATATATATATGGTGCAGTCACGATAGGAGGGTCCAAAAGGGGATTGTCCAACCGTGCATCTTAGAGTCAAAATAGTGGAAACAACACAAGAAATACTTAGCAAACATGGATATTTATTGATTCAACAACTTGCAATCTTACATGCCTCACACGCAAAATAACTAAGGGCTCACAAGTCTGTCACAAGGGCACTACAACCATTACAATTGGCACAAAGTCCTTATTTGACATTCAGATATGAATATCCAAAAATCTATCTATCTAATCATCACTAACTACCTAATTGATTTCTTATGAATTACAAATGATCTTAAATATGATTGTCCAGCTATAATAATGGTCCACGTTGACCTTAAAGGGTTACAAACCCCGAAGAATGATTAAGCGTGTACGTCGGCCAAATAATATAGAAGATAATATTTTGCAAAGGAAACATCTTACAAATCTTCAAGAAGATCCCTTTGAACCAAAAATTAGATGAGATGCCTATATAACTAAGGTTTCAAATCATTATTTGATCTATCTAGCAAGTTTCACCTAAGCATTCATAATATCAACTTGAGGACTCAAGCATACTTTCACAAGAGCATTCAAGAGCAAGGAGAACATAAAGTTGAAGTCTTCGAGCAACATTATATTGTTTTTGTAGGTCTTCAAGCTCACTTTCAAGTCAAGATCTAGCATTGTCAAGGATTGATGATGGTTGCCTATGGAGTATCATGATGGATGAAATAGGTTGGGGAGATGCAATTGGCCATTGAACCGAGCCTAATGTCTTGTTTCCTAAGTGATTCCATCCTCCATTATCACTCTAATTTCATCCTAAAGGAAGGTACATGCATTATTGTGGCTTAGTAGGGTGATTAGAGATCTCCCAAAGTAAGTCATTATCTTCATGTTTCATTCATGCATCCTATTCTAGCATTTTAGGATAAGGTTTCATTGTACTCTAGATCTCGTAATCTTAGATGCACTTAAGATTAGGACTCTCACACACATTTACTTTCAAGATATATTCTTTCCATCAAGGTTTAATTACTAAACTAGGGGTTTAAATGAGGAAAACCCACCATAAGCAAATCAACACAATACTTTGTTTTGTAGATTTTGGCAAGTTCAGATCTAGAAGCGAAGCTTGGAAGACATAGGAAGGAAGTGTAGAGATTCGAGTATAGATTCAAACCTTGAATTTATGAAAAAGCAGAATGAGACTGATATGCCACCTTGGGTGTATGAGCCCTGGTATAACACTTTTTCCAGATTTCAGAGGATTCAGATTTGCAACTGTGAAATTCTAGTTTTTGCCCATAAACCATAAACTGGGACTAAATCACCCCAACTGGTGTATGAGTCCTAGTGTGAATAAAAATTCATAATTTCGAGATTACAAACCTTGTTTCAAGCCTTTTTAATTTTCCAAGTGCACCTTTGTTTATCTCTAATTTGCTATTTTGATTTGAGTTCATTTTCTAGGTCATATAGTTAGGTTTTGCATGGTTCTTTCATTTCTTATCTTTCTAAGCCTTTGCTTAGTGGTGAACCCACTTTTGGTCTTTAATCACACCCTAGGACACCCTATTGCATATCTCTTTCCCTAATTCCATCCCTAGATTGAGATCTCTAGGGTTTCCTCGAATGAACCATAGAGAAATAGGAAAGGTCCTAAACTCTACTTGTTCCATCTCCTAAAAGGTGGAACCCTATTTCCTTGTGTTTAGGTAAAAGGAAAAATAAATTATGAAGACAACTACAAACTAAAAAGCAAGGAAATAAATGTTTTTGTTTAATACATGATTGCTCAACAACCAGGGATGCTCTTGCATCAGACACCTAAGGTTGGAAGAAAAGTGAGTCCCTCTCTTTCCAGGGGCTAGAGGAAACCAAAGTGGTCCACCTCAACCTGAGAAATCCATGATGAATCCTCCATTGGTCTGCCTTTCTACTTTACCAAATATTCTCTGTACTACTTGCTCCTAGTGCTCCTTCAAGTTTTGGTATCCAAAATCTGCTCAATCTCCTTTCATGGTTGATGTGGTAACTGTTATGTCAAATTCATTTTTTTGTCACTACCACTCGTCTATCTTTCATGGTACTCATATATGTCTAAAAATTTGAAAAAAGGTGATATACCAAGTGTCTCCAGTAACTCTACTTCATATGCATTTCTAGAATCAAACTTCTTGAGAATTTTGCATGGTCCAAATTTCCTCATCTTCAACTTATTGTATGTTCCAATTCAAAATCTTTCCTTCTTGAGATATACCATAACTTTCTCTCCAACAACAAATTACTTATGTCTCCTCTTCTCATCTACCTGATCCTTATACTTATTTTTCATATCCTCCAAGTGCTTCTAGACTTGATTATGCAATATCTCCATGAGTCCTACAAACTCTTATGCTTCTACACTCCTCATATTCTCCCTATCGATGTCCCCAAGCTTCATAACTCCTTTGGGATGTATTCTTTTCACAATCTCAAATGGTGTCTTTGTTGTACTTTGGTTTATTGAATTATTGTATGCAAATTCTTCTTGTGGTAGAACTATATCCCAGTTTCCTTTCTTATCTCCAACCAAACATCTTAACAAGTTACCCAAACTTCTATTCACTACCTCTATTTTTCCATTTGTTTATGGGTGATATGTTGAACTAAACTTCAAGTCTATCTTCATCTTCTTCCATGATGTCCTCCAAAAGTATCCAATGAACTTGGTGTCCCTATCTAAAACCATACTCTTAGGAAATCCATGCAATCTAACAATCTCTTTGAAAAATAGGTCAACAACATGCACATCATCATTAGTCTTCTTGCAAGGAATGAAAATTCTATTTTAGAATTTAATATGTCCACTACTACCATTATAGAATCATGTCCTCTCTATGTTCTTGGAAATCCTAGTATGAAATCCATACTTATATCTTCTCAAGGTCTCTCTGGTACTATCAAAGGTTTATATAATCTAGTATTCTAACTAATTCCTTTTGCTACTTGGTAAATTCTACAACTTTGAACATACTTCTTGACATCCTTATATATCTATGGCCAATAATAGTGTTCATTCAAAGAAAAGCTACTGCCTTATTAATACCAAAACTTCTACTAGTTCTCAACTATGCTTTCCTTAATTATATTCTCCCAAAATCTTTGAAATACACATCCTGATTTCAAAAATTCTTTGTCATGCCTAATGCATATGCAAAATTTATTTGAATTCTTGCTTAAATCTTCTACAAAAATAAAAAGGCAGTCAAGGAAAAATATGACCAGTAGGGAGAAGAGTCAAAAATCTAAGGGAGAAAGCAGAGAAAGTTGGGTTGATGCATTTTCACATAATGTGTTGCCACCAATAAATGGGAGAAATTCTCCTTTGGATGCGTCGATATGTGGTTTTCATTGATGTCAATACTAATGAACCAGAGGTTGTATAGCAAGGGACATTGAGAAAATTGCAAATGCTAAGCTTTCGTGTTGCTCAGAAAGTGTAGTGAAGTTCTCAAGATGTTGGCTAGCTCAATATTTTGATAATAAGAGTTTATGGATTAAAGGGTTTGTTGTCGAGTATATCTAGTTTATCCACATGAATTTTTAGAGATCCGTATGAAGATTTGATCAAGTTATGAGTATCTCGTAGTTCCGGACAGCTTTTTGCCGTCGTTTTGGTGTTCCCTTTAAAAAGAAGATGATGTGCGGATTTTGGTAACATGAAGTGCGCAGATGCTTCAGCGATTCATGATACTTGTGGATGTTTCTATATCATGCTCTATCTATGCTGTACATTTCCAGTGCATTGATTGGTGTGCTTATGACAATATTTTCTTTGTTTATTCATGTTTTTCATGTTCTACCGCATTGCAGATCAGAGCATGCTGCATCTGAGAATGAATACGAAAGATGTTTCATGTTTGAGGATATTTTTTTGGGTCCTCACTATGTTGTGGCCGACGTTGGTTGATTTGCATTGATAAATATTTATGTTTTGGGCTGACAGTTTGTATTCATTTTATATTTTATTGAAGCTGACATGTAGATGATGTTATTCTTGGTTGCAGATATATATGAGTGATTGATTTATCATTTGAAGGTATGGTGAAGAAAAGTGTATGATTCATGTGTGTGAATAATGTTCTAATCATTCGAAGTCATAAGTTAAGTGTGAAGAAGAGTGAGTAGAGTTTATGTGCTTAACTAGAACTGTAATCAGGCATGAGCAAATGCTATTTTCTCAGTTCAAAATCTTGTGGATATAATTTGAATATTTTTGTAAGATAGTGAGTCTTCCTTGGGCAATAAGCCTTTTGTATTTGAGCAGTGATCTCTAGACAGTGTGCCTGAATGCATGTGCATTCCCCATTTATTCTTTTATACTTTCATGGTTATTAATCAAATATGAGAACAAGTTTAATAAGTTTAAATTTTTGTGACAACTTATTCACCCCCCCTCTCAGTTGTCTGCCCTTGTGTTTCCAACAAAATGTATAACTTTAAAGAACTCAATCCATCTCATGTATGTCTTTGTTTCAAATTTCCTTGCCTATTCAAATGTTGCAAAGCTTGATGGTCAGTATACAACACAAACTCCTTAAGAAATAGATAATGTCTCCACTTCTTCAAAGCTTGAATTATGGCATGGAATTTATGATCATAAATTGAATATATTCTTCTAGCATCATTCAAATTCTCACTGAAATAATCTATTGGTCTCCCTTTTTGAATTAACACTATTTCTATTGCATTTCCACTTGCATCACAATCAACTTGAAACACTTTATCAAAATATGGTAATGCTAACACTAGTTTCTCTATCACCTTTTGCTTCAACAATTCAAAACTTCTTTGTGCTTTGAATGTCCACTTAAAGCCCTTCTTATCTGCTCCCATTGTTTCTTTCATGGTTGTATAAATGCTACTAAAACTCTTGATGAATTTCTAGTAGAAACTAGCCAATCCATGGAATGATCTTACTTGTCCAATGTTTACTAGTGTAGGCCACCCAACAATTGCTCTAACCTTCTTACCCGGTCCATCTTCAACGCTTCAAAAAAAATGAAAAAAAACCCAAGTATACCAAATTTGTCCTCATAAATATACAATTATTAACATTAATCAACAACTTCTCTTCTCTTAACCTTTGCAATACTTGTTTGATGTGCCATAAATGTTCTTCTCTAGTCTTACTGAAAATTAGAATATCATCCAAGTAAACAATAATAAACTTACCTAAGAATTGCTTCAGTACCTCATTCATCAACCTCATGAAAGTGCTATGTGCATTGGTCAATCCAAAAGTCATTACTAACCATTCATACAATCCTTCATTAGTCTTGAATATAGTCTTCCACTCATCTCCTTCTTTGATCTCGATTTGATGGTATCCACTCTTTAGGTCAATATTTGTGAAATACTTGGCTCTGCTCAAATAGTCCATAATGTCATCCATCCTTGGCAATATGAATCTATACTTGACAATGATCCTATTTATTGCTCTTGATTCTATACACATCCTCTACACTCCATATTTCTTTGGTGCTATTACAACATGTATCACACATGGACTTAGGCTTTCTTTGATCAATCCTTTCTTCAATATCTCTTGTACATGTCAGTTCAATTCTGCATTCTTTGTCGATGTCATGTGGTGTGTTGCTTTGTTTGGAAAACTTGTTCTAGGTATTAGATCTATATGATGACTGATTCTCTAAACTAGGGGTAAACCATTTGATACATTGTTTGATATGATGTATTCATATTCTGTCAACAACTCTGCTACTTCTTCATCCCCTACGGTAGAATTCTCTACATCCAAACTACTATTCTTCTTTGGAATCAACACAAAACACATGTTTTCATGCCTCAATCCATCCAAAAAAAATATATCATCAACCAAGCAAGTCTAGTTGTGCCATAAATTCTAGTCTTCTCTTCTTCCTCCAAAGGTATCAATATGTTTCTTTTACCATTTGCAATCATAGTATAGGTGTTCTTTCTCCCATCATGAACTTATTTCCTATCATATTTCCCTAGTCTTCCTAATAGTGAATGACATGCATCCATACGCATAATATCACACGATACTTCCTCCATATATGAACCTAAACGAAATTTCACCAAACACTGCTCACTCACCAATATCTTATGCTCATCTTGAATCCATTCTATCCTATAGGGGTTTGGATGTTTCAATCTCTTCAAATTCATCTCTCAGGTTTTCTGGATCCAATGGTGAGGTCAATTTTGTCACAGGGGGTCATCTACAAAATTTTACCTATAGAACCCTCATAATGAACATCCATAAAAAACCTTTTTTCCAACAAAGATTCATAATCTCAATTTTCAAAAAATGACCACAAATCTGCAAAAAAAATCTGCACAAAACCCTCATATTTTGCAATGCGTTCATTCTTTCTATGCAAGCCTTGGATTCAATTTTTCACTGGATCTACTCCAACAAGGGTTATACAAACCACAACCTGGCTCTGATACCAAATGAAAGGAGATATGCATCCACACAAGATAATTTCCACATAACCCAAATAGAGAAATCTATACAAATAATTATTCAGACTCCATGTGCAAAATAATAGATAACATACCATCAAATATGACACATGATAATTTTGGAAAACCTCAAAAGCGGGAAAAAGCCACCTCGAAAAGCATCCATCATTCATATTATTTTAGCAATAAAATACATAATATATATATTCAAAGAACACCTTCAAACATCAAGCTCCCTTGGCATAAGCACTCCATGTAAATGCTACAACTACACACATCGCGATGCTTCACAATGTGCTAACAAGAGGTAATTTCAACCGACTATTCAACTCTTCCTTAACCTTAGACAACTACCTTATGTGTTTTCTTTTTTATAGAAACAAGCTCATTACCAAAACCCACTCGGTGATTTTATGTATAAACCACGCGGACTAATGCCATGAGCTTACAAAACCATTAACTCATCATTTACTATTGATACTGTTTTCACAAAAAATCCTGATTTGCTCCATTTTATGCTTCCACCCACTGTTTTAATGTATTTTTTTTTTCAATTTTTTGAAAAACGTCGAAGCTATTTATTAGGATGGTGCTATTTTTGGAATTTATTTGCCCTGATTAGGACAAGTTAGTGCTAGTTTTGGTGCTAATTTGTGTTGAAATTAGCACCGATATTAGCTTCAAGTGTGGCGCCGCCATTAGTGCCACCTTTAGCTCTAGGTTTAGCTTCAATTTTAGTGCCACTTTTAGTTCTGACTTTAGCTTTGAATTTAGCTTCAGTTTTAGTGCTAGTTTAGACACCCCTATGTCAAAGAGACTTATTTATATGTCTCATCGACGATGTAAAATAGTGAAATGTCAACAAGATACAGGCATATCAAGGAGAGAATCACTTACATCACATTGACAAGCATCTACAAGTGCTTTGAAAAAAATACAACTCTTGGATATAACGTATAATGTCGATAGACATTGGAGATATCGATAAGAAAATAAGATTGTCTCATCACACTCTTCAAGCAATGAATCAAAAGCATACACCGCTAGACCAGCCGAAGGTGAGCAACATTATTATGCTGTAGAGCCGATATACACCACAACCTCAGAAAGGGGCAAGAAGCTCGAAAGTAAGGTGGTAGTGTGGTAAACAAAAGGGAAGGAAAACACTTCCATACCGAAATGAGTATAATAAGAGACGGTGGTAGTATGGTAATCATGGCATCATTACAATTTACAACACTAAATGTAGCAAATCACGTTAGTCACAATACATTTGAATAAATTATTTAAGGAATCAAGAATATAGCCTACCAAAATACTCTAAAACTCTAATAAACATAATTTAAAATTTTGTTGAAATCTTATTCTAGACAGCCCACCAATGGAGTTTTCATTTTAATAAACATAACAATAAAACCTTGTTGAACCTTTATTTTAAAGCAAAGAAATTTCACAAAAATGGATAGGGCTGTTTCAAGAAAGAATGGAAGAATGGTGTAAGGGAGATGTGTGTGCATAGGAGGCATAGGATTCATTGTTACTTATCTCATTCCCACCATCAACAAGGGTTACAATGTTTTACAATCGTTGTAATCCAAGTATTTAATTGACATATGTTTGCATAATCTCAAATTCTTTAAATTCTTTTGAAGTATCAATGTATCCTATATAAATTTAGGGAATGACTTTTAATTTAAAAAATAAATCAGGATGCTTCAAAGCATCAATGTCCTATATAGTTTTAGGAACAATTTATTTTAATTTTAAAAAACATGCATTTTTAGACTTAGATAATGTGGAGATCCTCCTAAATCGCCTCCTAGTGCATTGTTCTCTTCAGATTGTGTTCATTACTCTAGCTAATAGGTTTCTGCATTTGAATCTTTTAATATCTTTCATGATAGGTTTTAAAATATCCTCTGCCTGCTTTTAATTCTTTTTTATCATGGTAACCTCCATAATCCACCTTCAATCTCTTTCTAAGAATGTTCTAAGGTAGATCGCATAGTATGCATATATAAAGAAAGTCCTTCATACCTACCATTGTTCCAAAACCACCTTCACTCAATGCCTTGCTTAAATGTTGCCTCCATAAGCACAATAGCATGTTTTAAAATCATGGTTGCCAGTGATTGACAATTAAGGTCACTACTTTCATCAAGATACAATGAGATTTTTGTCTTCAAACTTAAGGCATTATGCAAGATAACATTGTGAATTGTTTGTTGTGTACAATTTGATTTTCTTGAACATTTACTACTTTGCTAACTACCTTTAAGACTGGATATTGCACCATCAACTACAATCTCAAACAACTCACTCACAGTCACTTGAAGATTCCTTTCATGAGCATCCTTGTATAAAATCAAACTATGCCCTAAAGACTACCTACTTACTTATTAATATAGGGGACTCATTGTTTCATGGTATTTTGAGTTTTATTTAGAAGGGGTTAATATGTGGTATTTTTATGTGTAGGAAGAATATATTATGATGCAACGTTCGGGTATGGATGGTTCAGGAAAAATTGGATTGCTATTGGTGTCATAACCAGGTTGGATTGTACCTTGACCCAGTGTGAAACACTTCTAGGTGTTTTCCCTCTGAAGCAAAACTTGTGTGTAAGAATTTCCAAATATTCGACAGAGGAAGTTCCTACATTCTAAAGATAAAATCATAAATCTACTTATCCAATTTATGATCCGACCTGAGATCTTTAATATCTGATAGAGAAAGTTTGTACATTCTAAAGATAAAATCATAAATATGCTTATCCAGCTTCTAATCTAATTTGAGGTTGTGAATATCGAACATAGAAAGTTCCTATATTCTAAAGATAAAATTATTAATTTTAGCGGTCCACTTGGAGATCCAATTTTAGGTCGGGAAGCTCCAATAGAGAAATTTCTTATATTTTAAAGATAAAATCATAAATCTATTTGGTCCAATTGTAAGGATTTGTCTTTTTAATTATACTTTATGACATTTGACTTGATACAAATTGTTACTTTATAATTATGGTATTTATTTTCTTCTAATGTTTTCAACCCTCATATCAGGGAAGAGCTCCAAAGATTGCTCCTTCAGATGGAGACTACACTTTTCTGCTATAGGTTCCATCTAGAAACACCAGAAGCTCAGGTATTGTCATACTCAAGTACAATAAAGTTTGAGGTTGCCTTGTTCTCCTTGATACAAAATGTTTTCCTTCAATCCCTCTTAAGCAACATTCACTATTTTGGACTTCATCATTGTACCTTTCATGCATTCGATTTAATTTGTTATGTGGAAACATGTTGTCTTTGTCTTTGCAAGTGATGACTATTGTGTAAGCTTTTAATCTACATGACTGCCCCTCATGTTCAATTCTTGTGACTATTATGATGCTCGGGGCTGCTTACTTTTAATCAGACTATTAATGAAGAGTATCTTGGAATGGAGAAAGAATGATGTCTACGTACGACGCCCCTGTCTCGTGATGGCCAATGACCATCATTGGTTTGATGATTTCTCCCTTATGCCTCTTGGTGCCTTGTTATTTTCTTGCTTTTTTCATTCTATTTTCTCTATATTCTTTGCTACGACCACTTGGTGGCTCCTTCTCACCCTAAGTGGTAAACTTTGGATCTAACAGTTTTCCTATGGCTTTTCTCCTTGCTTCCCTAGGAGAATTCATGAGGGGCATCCCATGGCAGAAGGCATCTCTCTTGCGGAAGTCATCCATGAAAATCAAGTGGTCTTCAAACCTTTAAACCCTCTTGGTGGGGTTGACAATGGTGGCCAGTCCTTTAGGGATATAGTGGTAGAAAAAGGTAAGTGTGCATTCCTAAAGTCGGCTCACTTTCTAACAGTAGACAGTGAAGGATGTAGTCGAATCCCTAACCCAGGTGTTGAACCAGGTAAGTGCCCTCCTCTTGACTTGAGAAAAGAATTCTGGATTCCAAATGATGAGATGGCATTGGCTCTAGGGAATGAAGATTCTAGATTAAGAAATGTTGCAATATTTTTCGCTGCTTTAGACATTACAAAAATCCCGACGAGGAAATACCCCGACCAGTGGATGATAAATATTTGGAATAAAAAACTGGGGATTTCTCATTCTTTTTGTAGAATGATTCAAAAAGGTCTCTTCTTAATAATCTTCAAAATTTTTGAAATGCAAGATAATGTAGTTAAGAAAGAATTCTGGTCGGTCGAAAATGCAGTCTTTAGGGTTGTTCCCTGGTTGTCCAATCTCCTATGTAAAGAAGTTCTTGCTATGTCTTACCCAAGATGGTTAACCCTTAAAAACCTCCCTTTAATCTTGTGGAATTTCATCCCCCATCTGGTGACGAAATTTGGTAGGGTCTTGAGAATCAAAGATTTCAGGAATTCCTTTCCCCACCTTGATGCGAGGGTCTTAGTTTCAATAACTTTGGGCATTGAGATTCTGGATGAAGTGGAAATTGAAACTGAGAATGCAATTTTAAATTTTCAAATTGAATTGCTTGGTGGCCTCAATGTATGCTTCCTCTGCAAACACAAGGGGCATGTGAGAAAGAACTATCCTTTAATTAAACCTCAGAACTTTGCCAAAAAAAAGAGCCTCTTGCGAAGTTAAATAATCTCGCCAGCATAGTGGAGACTAGGGAGCCCGAGGGAACTACAAACCTGGACCTGGCTACCCTTGGTGATAAATTTGAACCTATTGCCCCTAAAACACTCATAACTTCCAAAAATGACAGAGATGACTTTGCTACTCTTGAAAGTGCATTAAACCTGTTGCCTAAGGAAGAGTGCTTGGTGCTCAGAAAGGGCATGATGGAAAGTGAAAACCCCACGACTGAGGATGACCCTGGATTGATGCCTAGGTGCCTAAGAATAAATCCTTCAATTTGTGCTCAACCCAAATTAGGGGTCAGCCATATCCCATTTGAGGAAAGGCACGTGCACTTGAACCACAGGCTTAATGCGCAAGAGCTAGTCTTGGAGCAGATAAAAAACCAAATCAATGTAAACAAGAAAATTCTTAAAGAGGTAGACCCTAGAGTTAAAGCTTAGGGACAAGGGATTGGTGAATGTCAATTGAAGAAACCCGGTTTGACCTTAAAAAATGTGGCAACTGCAAATTTCAACTCCAATTTTATAATTCATAAGACTCCCAAGCCTTTGGCCTCAGATCCAGTCCACACTGAGCGAATGCAAGGGGATTTAGGACAGAAAATTTTGATCCCTAATTTCATGGAAGCCTCTACCCATGCAACAAGTTGTAACCCTGTCTCTAATGTGACCCAGTGTCAACTGGACCCAAGCCCAAAGGTGGTGATGGACACCTCTTTACAAATAACCCACAAAGGGGAAAAAAATATTAAAGTTTTAAATCTTAACCCCCAATGCTGGAATATATAGGTAAAGAAATTATTTCTTCCTAGTGAGGCTTACCCTCTCTAGGCTAAACAAGCTGCTGAAGATGTGTCTTCCTTGTTGAGGAACCCGAATGTTGGTGGTGTAAAGCAAGATTCTAAGGTTGGCTCTTAGCAGGATTTAGGAGGAAAAAATTCATTTGTAAAAGAGTGGCTTGGATAGAAAAAAAGAGGAAAAAG
>VDFB02000003.1:344595320-344609549 GCA_007258455.2 Sequoia sempervirens | reverse complement strand
CTCTCCAAAAGACTAACTAAAGGCACTCCAAAAGCTCTGATACCATGTAAGAATTGGCTATGAAGGTAGCCACCCAAGATCTAGAGGCCTAATAGAAAGCACAAGAATAAGAGAGATAGAGACATGACTAAACTCTATTCTGTCAATATGATATAATGTAATGAGCTAATAGTACATAGGAGACCCCTTGGATATATAGCCAAGGTAGAGAACATAGAAGGAGCATAATATTATGACCAAGTGTCATAATCTTATGACATGGAACAACTATGAAAGGATTCACTCCACCTAAAGTGGAAAGGTGATAATGTGATAATCACCACAAAAGGTGGATCACCCACAAAAGGTGGAGAGATAATCACATGATGTGTCCACAAAAGGTGGAAGTGATGTGGTAATGACATGTCAAGTCCACCAAAAGTGAAAAATCTCCAACAACCTCCTATGTGGTCCCTAAGTAAACTTAACTAAGGTGTAATTATGACCTAGGACAAGGTACAAGACATTTAATTACACCAACAATATGGGATCATGCCTTTTGTCTATTTCTTTTTCCTCTTTTTTTCTATCCAAGCCACTCTTTTACAAATGAATTTTTTCCTCCTAAATCCTGCTAAGAGCCAACCTTAGAATCTTGCTTTACACCACCAACATTCGGGTTCCTCAACAAGGAAGACACATCTTCAGCAGCTTGTTTAGCCTAGAGAGGGTAAGCCTCACTAGGAAGAAATAATTTCTTTACCTATATATTCCAGCATTGGGGGTTAAGATTTAAAACTTTAATATTTTTTTCCCCTTTGTGGGTTATTTGTAAAGAGGTGTCCATCACCACCTTTGGGCTTGGGTCCAGTTGACACTGGGTCACATTAGAGACAGGGTTACAACTTGTTGCATGGGTAGAGGCTTCCATGAAATTAGGGATCAAAATTTTCTGTCCTAAATCCCCTTGCATTCGCTCAGTGTGGACTGGATCTGAGGCCAAAGGCTTGGGAGTCTTATGAATTATAAAATTGGAGTTGAAATTTGCAGTTGCCACATTTTTTAAGGTCAAACCGGGTTTCTTCAATTGACATTCACCAATCCCTTGTCCCTAAGCTTTAACTCTAGGGTCTACCTCTTTAAGAATTTTCTTGTTTACATTGATTTGGTTTTTTATCTGCTCCAAGACTAGCTCTTGCGCATTAAGCCTGTGGTTCAAGTGCACGTGCCTTTCCTCAAATGGGATATGGCTGACCCCTAATTTGGGTTGAGCACAAATTGAAGGATTTATTCTTAGGCACCTAGGCATCAATCCAGGGTCATCCTCAGTCGTGGGGTTTTCACTTTCCATCATGCCCTTTCTGAGCACCAAGCACTCTTCCTTAGGCAACAGGTTTAATGCACTTTCAAGAGTAGCAAAGTCATCTCTGTCATTTTTGGAAGTTATGAGTGTTTTAGGGGCAATAGGTTCAAATTTATCACCAAGGGTAGCCAGGTCCAGGTTTGTAGTTCCCTCGGGCTCCCTAGTCTCCACTATGCTGGCGAGATTATTTAACTTCGCAAGAGGCTCTTTTTTTTGGCAAAGTTCTGAGGTTTAATTAAAGGATAGTTCTTTCTCACATGCCCCTTGTGTTTGCAGAGGAAGCATACATTGAGGCCACCAAGCAATTCAATTTGAAAATTTAAAATTGCATTCTCAGTTTCAATTTCCACTTCATCCAGAATCTCAATGCCCAAAGTTATTGAAACTAAGACCCTCGCATCAAGGTGGGGAAAGGAATTCCTGAAATCTTTGATTCTCAAGACCCTACCAAATTTCGTCACCAGATGGGGGATGAAATTCCACAAGATTAAAGGGAGGTTTTTAAGGGTTAACCATCTTGGGTAAGACATAGCAAGAACTTCTTTACATAGGAGATTGGACAACCAGGGAACAACCCTAAAGACTGCATTTTCGACCGACCAGAATTCTTTCTTAACTACATTATCTTGCATTTCAAAAATTTTGAAGATTATTAAGAAGAGACCTTTTTGAATCATTCTACAAAAAGAATGAGAAATCCCCAGTTTTTTATTCCAAATATTTATCATCCACTGGTCGGGGTATTTCCTCGTCGGGATTTTTGTAATGTCTAAAGCAGCGAAAAATATTGCAACATTTCTTAATCTAGAATCTTCATTCCCTAGAGCCAATGCCATCTCATCATTTGGAATCCAGAATTCTTTTCTCAAGTCAAGAGGAGGGCACTTACCTGGTTCAACACCTGGGTTAGGGATTCGACTACATCCTTCACTGTCTACTGTTAGAAAGTGAGCCGACTTTAGGAATGCACACTTACCTTTTTCTACCACTATATCCCTAAAGGACTGGCCACCATTGTCAACCCCACCAAGAGGGTTTAAAGGTTTGAAGACCACTTGATTTTCATGGATGACTTCCGCAAGAGAGATGCCTTCTGCCATGGGATGCCCCTCATGAATTCTCCTAGGGAAGCAAGGAGAAAAGCCATAGGAAAACTGTTAGATCCAAAGTTTACCACTTAGGGTGAGAAGGAGCCACCAAGTGGTCGTAGCAAAGAATATAGAGAAAATAGAATGAAAAAAGCAAGAAAATAACAAGGCACCAAGAGGCATAAGGGAGAAATCATCAAACCAATGATGGTCATTGGCCATCACGAGACAGGGGCGTCGTACGTAGACATCATTCTTTCTCCATTCCAAGATACTCTTCATTAATAGTCTGATTAAAAGTAAGCAGCCCCGAGCATCATAATAGTCACAAGAATTGAACATGAGGGGCAGTCATGTAGATTAAAAGCTTACACAATAGTCATCACTTGCAAAGACAAAGACAACATGTTTCCACATAACAAATTAAATCGAATGCATGAAAGGTACAATGATGAAGTCCAAAATAGTGAATGTTGCTTAAGAGGGATTGAAGGAAAACATTTTGTATCAAGGAGAACAAGGCAACCTCAAACTTTATTGTACTTGAGTATGACAATACCTGAGCTTCTGGTGTTTCTAGATGGAACCTATAGCAGAAAAGTGTAGTCTCCATCTGAAGGAGCAATCTTTGGAGCTCTTCCCTGATATGAGGGTTGAAAACATTAGAAGAAAATAAATACCATAATTATAAAGTAACAATTTGTATCAAGTCAAATGTCATAAAGTATAATTAAAAAGACAAATCCTTACAATTGGACCAAATAGATTTATGATTTTATCTTTAAAATATAAGAAATTTCTCTATTGGAGCTTCCCGACCTAAAATTGGATCTCCAAGTGGACCGCTAAAATTAATAATT
The DNA here is from genome assembly GCA_007258455.2 of Sequoia sempervirens. NCBI lineage: Eukaryota > Viridiplantae > Streptophyta > Pinopsida > Cupressales > Cupressaceae > Sequoia > Sequoia sempervirens. The sequence goes on along the minus strand of VDFB02000003.1, from coordinate 344,606,259 downwards.
TTATCTTTAGAATATAGGAACTTTCTATGTTCGATATTCACAACCTCAAATTAGATTAGAAGCTGGATAAGCATATTTATGATTTTATCTTTAGAATGTACAAACTTTCTCTATCAGATATTAAAGATCTCAGGTCGGATCATAAATTGGATAAGTAGATTTATGATTTTATCTTTAGAATGTAGGAACTTCCTCTGTCGAATATTTGGAAATTCTTACACACAAGTTTTGCTTCAGAGGGAAAACACCTAGAAGTGTTTCACACTGGGTCAAGGTACAATCCAACCTGGTTATGACACCAATAGCAATCCAATTTTTCCTGAACCATCCATACCCGAACGTTGCATCATAATATATTCTTCCTACACATAAAAATACCACATATTAACCCCTTCTAAATAAAACTCAAAATACCATGAAACAATGAGTCCCCTATATTAATAAGTAAGTAGGTAGTCTTTAGGGCATAGTTTGATTTTATACAAGGATGCTCATGAAAGGAATCTTCAAGTGACTGTGAGTGAGTTGTTTGAGATTGTAGTTGATGGTGCAATATCCAGTCTTAAAGGTAGTTAGCAAAGTAGTAAATGTTCAAGAAAATCAAATTGTACACAACAAACAATTCACAATGTTATCTTGCATAATGCCTTAAGTTTGAAGACAAAAATCTCATTGTATCTTGATGAAAGTAGTGACCTTAATTGTCAATCACTGGCAACCATGATTTTAAAACATGCTATTGTGCTTATGGAGGCAACATTTTAAGCAAGGTAGTGAGTGGTGGTTTGGAACAATGGCAGGTATGAAGGACTTGCTTTATATGTATACTATGCAGTCTAGCTTAAGACAATGTTCTTAGAAGAGATTGAAGGTGGATTATGGAACTCAAGGGTTACCATGATAAAAATTAAAGCAAAGACTGAGATCTATTTAAAAGCCATATCATGAAGATATTAAAGATTTCAAATGCAAAACCCTAGTAGCTAGAGTAATGAACACAATGCGAAAGAGAACAATGCGCTAGGGCAGATTTAGGAGATCTCCACATTATCTAGTCACACGAAAATACATCATTTGTTTTTTTTTTAATTAAAATAAATTATTCTAAACCCTATATAGGACACATTGATACTTCAAAAGCATCTGATTTATTTTTTTAATTAAAAGAAGTCATTCTAAACCCTATATAGGATACATTGATACTTCAAAAGAATCTGAAAGAATTTCAGATTATGCAAACATATGTCAATTAAATACTTGGATTACAAACAGTAGCAAAAACATTGTAACCCTTGTTGATCAGAGTAGGAATGAGATAAACAACAATGAATCCTATGCCTCCTATCACACACATCTCCTTACCATTCTACCATTCTTTACTGAAACACTTCTCCATTTTTGGCGCTACACCTAAAAATAAGGTTTCAACAAAGGTTTTATTGTATGTTTATTAAAATGAAACTCCATTCAGTGGGCTATGTCTAAAGATAAGATTTTGACAAAAGTTTTAGAGTATGTTTATTAGAGTTTTAGAGTATTTTGGTAGGCTATATTCTTGATTCCTTAAATAATTTATTCAAATGGATTGTGACTACATGTGATTTTTGCATTTAGTGTTGTAAATTGTAATGATGCCATGATTACCATACTACCGTCGTCTCTTATTATACTCATTGCAGTATGGAAGGTGTTTTTCCCTTCCCTTTTTTGTTTACCACACTACCACCTTGCTCAAGGCTTCTTGCTACGAGGTTGTGGTGTATACACTCTACAACATATGTTGCTCACCTTCTCGGATCTAGCAGTGTATGCTTTTGATCATTACTTGAAGAGTGTCGATGAGACAATCTTATTTGTCTTATCGATATCTCAATGTCTCATCGACATTACTTCGTTATATCCAAGAGTTGTATTTTTTTCAAGCACTTGTAGATATACCTTGTCAATGTGATGTAAGTGATTCTCTCCTTGATATGCCTGTATCTTGTTGACATTTCACTATTTTACATCGTCGATGAGACATATAAATAAGTCTCTTTGACATAGGGGTGTCTAAACTAGCACTAAAACTGAAGCTAAATTCAAAGCTAAAGTCAGAACTAAAAGTGGCACTAAAATTGAAGCTAAACCTAGAGCTAAAGGTGGCACTAATGGCGGCGCCACACTTGAAGCTAATATCGGTGCTAATTTCAACACAAATTAGCACCAAAACTAGCACTAACTTGTCCTAATCAGGGCAAATAAATTCCAAAAATAGCACCATCCTAATAAATAGCTTCGACGTTTTTCAAAAAATTGAAAAAAAAAATACATTAAAACAGTGGGTGGAAGCATAAAATGGAGCAAATCACAGGGATTTGTTGTAGTGAAAACTTAGTATCAATATTAAATGATGAGTTAATAGTTTTGTAAGCTCATGGCATTAGTCACGTGGTTTTATATAATCCCACTTAGTGGTTTTGTGTGAGCTTGTTTCTATAAAAGCAAACACATGGGTAGTTGTCTAAGGTTGGAAGGTTGAATAGTCGGTTGAGAGTATATCTTGTTAACATTTGTGAGGGTTGAAGCATGGCATGCGATGTGTGGTTACATGGTTGTTCACATGGAGTGCTTCTAAAGGGCTTGATGTTTCAAAGGTGTTCTTTGAAGATGTATTGTAATGTTTATTCCTAAATAATATGAATGATGGATTCTTTTCAAGGCTGGCTTTTCCCTTTTGAGGGTTTTCCCAAGGTGTATCATGTGTCATATTTGATGTTATGTTGTCTATTCTTTTGAATATGGATTTTGAATACTTTTGCATAGATTTTTCTATTTGGGTTATGTGGAAATTATCTTGGGTGGATGCATATTTTTTCTTTCATTTGGTATTAGAGCCATGGTTGTGGTTTGTATAACCCTTGTTGGAGTAGATCCAGTGAAAAATTGAATCCAAGGCTTGCATAGAAAGAATGAACGCATTGCAAAATATGAGGGTTTTGTGCAGATTTTTTTTGCAGATTTGTGGTCATTTTTTGAAAATTGAGATTATGAATCTTTGTTGGAAAAAAGGTTTTTTATGGATGTTCATTATGAGGGTTCTATAGGTAAAATTTTGTAGATGACCCCCTGTGACAAAATTGACCTCACCATTGGATCCAGAAAACCTGAGAGATGAATTTGAAGAGATTGAAACATCCAAACCCCTATAGGATAGAATGGATTCAAGATGAGCATAAGATATTGGTGAGTGAGCAGTGTTTGGTGAAATTTCGTTTAGGTTCATATATGGAGGAAGTATCGTGTGATATTATGCGTATGGATGCATGTCATTCACTATTAGGAAGACTAGGGAAATATGATAGGAAATAAGTTCATGATGGGAGAAAGAACACCTATACTATGATTGCAAATGGTAAAAGAAACATATTGATACCTTTGGAGGAAGAAGAGAAGACTAGAATTTATGGCACAACTAGACTTGCTTGGTTGATGATATATTTTTTTTGGATGGATTGAGGCATGAAAACATGTGTTTTGTGTTGATTCCAAAGAAGAATAGTAGTTTGGATGTAGAGAATTCTACCGTAGGGGATGAAGAAGTAGCAGAGTTGTTGACAGAATATGAATACATCATATCAAACAATGTATCAAATGGTTTACCCCTAGTTTAGAGAATCAGTCATCATATAGATCTAATACCTAGAACAAGTTTTCCAAACAAAGCAACACACCACATGACATCGACAAAGAATGCAGAATTGAACTGACATGTACAAGAGATATTGAAGAAAGGATTGATCAAAGAAAGCCTAAGTCCATGTGTGATACATGTTGTAATAGCACCAAAGAAATATGGAGTGTAGAGGATGTGTATAGAATCAAGAGCAATAAATAGGATCATTGTCAAGTATAGATTCATATTGCCAAGGATGGATGACATTATGGACTATTTGAGCAGAGCCAAGTATTTCACAAATATTGACCTAAAGAGTGGATACCATCAAATCGAGATCAAAGAAGGAGATGAGTGGAAGACTATATTCAAGACTAATGAAGGATTGTATGAATGGTTAGTAATGACTTTTGGATTGACCAATGCACATAGCACTTTCATGAGGTTGATGAATGAGGTACTGAAGCAATTCTTAGGTAAGTTTATTATTGTTTACTTGGATGATATTCTAATTTTCAGTAAGACTAGAGAAGAACATTTATGGCACATCAAACAAGTATTGCAAAGGTTAAGAGAAGAGAAGTTGTTGATTAATGTTAATAATTGTATATTTATGAGGACAAATTTGGTATACTTGGGTTTTTTTTCATTTTTTTTGAAGCGTTGAAGATGGACCGGGTAAGAAGGTTAGAGCAATTGTTGGGTGGCCTACACTAGTAAACATTGGACAAGTAAGATCATTCCATGGATTGGCTAGTTTCTACTAGAAATTCATCAAGAGTTTTAGTAGCATTTATACAACCATGAAAGAAACAATGGGAGCAGATAAGAAGGGCTTTAAGTGGACATTCAAAGCACAAAGAAGTTTTGAATTGTTGAAGCAAAAGGTGATAGAGAAACTAGTGTTAGCATTACCATATTTTGATAAAGTGTTTCAAGTTGATTGTGATGCAAGTGGAAATGCAATAGAAATAGTGTTAATTCAAAAAGGGAGACCAATAGATTATTTCAGTGAGAATTTGAATGATGCTAGAAGAATATATTCAATTTATGATCATAAATTCCATGCCATAATTCAAGCTTTGAAGAAGTGGAGACATTATCTATTTCTTAAGGAGTTTGTGTTGTATACTGACCATCAAGCTTTGCAACATTTGAATAGGCAAGGAAATTTGAAACAAAGACATACATGAGATGGATTGAGTTCTTTAAAGTTATACATTTTGTTGGAAACACAAGGGCAGACAACTGAGAGGGGGGGTGAATAAGTTGTCACAAAAATTTAAACTTATTAAACTTGTTCTCATATTTGATTAATAACCATGAAAGTATAAAAGAATAAATGGGGAATGCACATGCATTCAGGCACACTGTCTAGAGATCACTGCTCAAATACAAAAGGCTTATTGCCCAAGGAAGACTCACTATCTTACAAAAATATTCAAATTATATCCACAAGATTTTGAACTGAGAAAATAGCATTTGCTCATGCCTGATTACAGTTCTAGTTAAGCACATAAACTCTACTCACTCTTCTTCACACTTAACTTATGACTTCGAATGATTAGAACATTATTCACACACATGAATCATACACTTTTCTTCACCATACCTTCAAATGATAAATCAATCACTCATATATATCTGCAACCAAGAATAACATCATCTACATGTCAGCTTCAATAAAATATAAAATGAATACAAACTGTCAGCCCAAAACATAAATATTTATCAATGCAAATCAACCAACGTCGGCCACAACATAGTGAGGACCCAAAAAAATATCCTCAAACATGAAACATCTTCAATAATTATTCCTCAAAGATCCACAACATGCTACAATCACCCTATCGGCCAAGAACATGAAAAACATGAATAAACAAAAGAAAATATTCAATCGCAAGCACACCAATCAATGCAAATGTACAACATAGTAAGAGCATGATCTAGAAACATCCACAAGTATCATGAATCACCAGAGAAGCATCTACAACACTTCATGTTACCAAAATCACATCATCTTCTTTCAGGAACACCAACTGAAGCAACAAAAAAACTGTCAGAACACAAATACTCATAATTCAATCAAATCTTCATGCGGATCTCTAAGACTTAATGTGGATAAACTAGATATATTCAACAACAAACCCTTTAATCCAAAACCTATGATCATCAACATACTGAGCTAGCCAACATACTGAACTTCACTACACTACCGACAACCTGCAACTTACTTTGTTACAATTTTCTCAATATCCTCAGCATATACAACCTCTAATGCCAATAGTGTTGACATCAATGAAAACCACATATCAGCAACATCCAAAAATTTCCCTATTTGACATTGGTGGCAACACATTATGTGAAAAACACCATCAACCCAACTTTTTCTTAGCACTTTCTCCCCCTTAGATTTTGACTCTTCTCCCTAGATAATTCATAGTTTTTCACATGACTTTTCTCCCCCTTTGACACATAGGAGTGGCAATTCAAATAAATTTGCATATGCATTGAGCATGACAAGAAATTTTTTTAGGGGAAATCAAATGTGTATTTCAAATATTTCTATGAGGGAGAATATAATTAAGGAAAAGCATAGTTGAGAACTAGTAGGATATTTTGGTATTAATAAGATAGTAGATTTGGTGAATGAACACTATTATTGGCCATAGATATATAAGGATGTCAAGAAGTATGTTCAAAGTTGTAGAATTTACCAAGTAGCAAAAGGAATTAGTTAGAATACTAGATTATATAAACCTTTGATAGTACCAGAGAGACCTTGAGAAGATATAAGTATGGATTTCATACTAGGATTTCCAAGAACATAGAGAGGACATGATTCTATAATGGTAGTAGTGGACATATTAAATTCTAAAATAGAATTTTCATTCCTTGCAAGAAGACTAATGATGATGTGCATGTTGTTGACCTATTTTTCAAAGAGATTGTTAGATTGCATGGATTTCCTAAGAGTATGGTTTTAGATAGGGACACCAAGTTCATTGGATACTTTTGGAGGACATCATGGAAGAAGATGAAGATAGACTTGAAGTTTAGTTCAACATATCACCCATAAACAAATGGAAAAATAGAGGTAGTGAATAGAAGTTTGGGTAACTTGTTAAGATGTTTGGTTGGAGATAAGAAAGGAAACTGGGATATAGTTCTACCACAAGAAGAATTTGCATACAATAATTCAATAAACCAAAGTACAACAAAGACACCATTTGAGATTGTGAAAAGAATACATCCCAAAGGAGTTATGAAGCTTGGGGACATCGATAGGGAGAATATGAGGAGTGTAGAAGCATAAGAGTTTGTAGGACTCATGGAGATATTGCATAATCAAGTCTAGAAGCACTTGGAGGATATGAAAAATAAGTATAAGGATCAGGTAGATGAGAAGAGGAGACATAAGTAATTTGTTGTTGGAGAGAAAGTTATGGTATATCTCAAGAAGGAAAGATTTTGAATTGGAACATACAATAAGTTGAAGATGAGGAAATTTGGACCATGCAAAATTCTCAAGAAGTTTGATTCTAGAAATGCATATGAAGTAGAGTTACTGGAGACACTTGGTATATCACCTTTTTTCAAATTTTTAGACATATATGAGTACCATGAAAGATAGACGAGTGGTAGTGACAAAAAAATGAATTTGACATAACAGTTACCACATCAACCATGAAAGGAGATTGAGCAGATTTTGGATACCAAAACTTGAAGGAGCACTAGGAGCAAGTAGTACAGAGAATATTTGGTAAAGTAGAAAGGCAGACCAATGGAGGATTCATCATGGATTTCTCAGGTTGAGGTGGACCACTTTGGTTTCCTCTAGCCCCTGGAAAGAGAGGGACTCACTTTTCTTCCAACCTTAGGTGTCTGATGCAAGAGCATCCCTGGTTGTTGAGCAATCATGTATTAAACAAAAACATTTATTTCCTTGCTTTTTAGTTTGTAGTTGTCTTCATAATTTATTTTTCCTTTTACCTAAACACAAGGAAATAGGGTTCCACCTTTTAGGAGATGGAACAAGTAGAGTTTAGGACCTTTCCTATTTCTCTATGGTTCATTCGAGGAAACCCTAGAGATCTCAATCTAGGGATGGAATTAGGGAAAGAGATATGCAATAGGGTGTCCTAGGGTGTGATTAAAGACCAAAAGTGGGTTCACCACTAAGCAAAGGCTTAGAAAGATAAGAAATGAAAGAACCATGCAAAACCTAACTATATGACCTAGAAAATGAACTCAAATCAAAATAGCAAATTAGAGATAAACAAAGGTGCACTTGGAAAATTAAAAAGGCTTGAAACAAGGTTTGTAATCTCGAAATTATGAATTTTTATTCACACTAGGACTCATACACCAGTTGGGGTGATTTAGTCCCAGTTTATGGTTTATGGGCAAAAACTAGAATTTCACAGTTGCAAATCTGAATCCTCTGAAATCTGGAAAAAGTGTTATACCAGGGCTCATACACCCAAGGTGGCATATCAGTCTCATTCTGCTTTTTCATAAATTCAAGGTTTGAATCTATACTCGAATCTCTACACTTCCTTCCTATGTCTTCCAAGCTTCGCTTCTAGATCTGAACTTGCCAAAATCTACAAAACAAAGTATTGTGTTGATTTGCTTATGGTGGGTTTTCCTCATTTAAACCCCTAGTTTAGTAATTAAACCTTGATGGAAAGAATATATCTTGAAAGTAAATGTGTGTGAGAGTCCTAATCTTAAGTGCATCTAAGATTACGAGATCTAGAGTACAATGAAACCTTATCCTAAAATGCTAGAATAGGATGCATGAATGAAACATGAAGATAATGACTTACTTTGGGAGATCTCTAATCACCCTACTAAGCCACAATAATGCATGTACCTTCCTTTAGGATGAAATTAGAGTGATAATGGAGGATGGAATCACTTAGGAAACAAGACATTAGGCTCGGTTCAATGGCCAATTGCATCTCCCCAACCTATTTCATCCATCATGATACTCCATAGGCAACCATCATCAATCCTTGACAATGCTAGATCTTGACTTGAAAGTGAGCTTGAAGACCTACAAAAACAATATAATGTTGCTCGAAGACTTCAACTTTATGTTCTCCTTGCTCTTGAATGCTCTTGTGAAAGTATGCTTGAGTCCTCAAGTTGATATTATGAATGCTTAGGTGAAACTTGCTAGATAGATCAAATAATGATTTGAAACCTTAGTTATATAGGCATCTCATCTAATTTTCCATTTATTAGATCCCAAATGTGACATTAACCAAAAATTTGAATTAAAAACCTTAATTTATCACTCAACCAAAAAGGGGCCACGAGACTCATACCCAAGGTGGTGTATGGGTCCCACCTAGGGGACTCATATGCCCAAAGTGGATATGAGTCCCACCCTAGACAGGGTGGGCAAATGTCAAGGTGCTAGAAAATTGAATGATTTGTTGATTTTATCAGGATTTAAACTGAAATAAGCCTTGGGATCCAAAATAAGGGTCTTAGGGGCATATTAATGATGATTTAAAGGGTCATGAATGCAAGGGTACTAAAATAGGTCCAAAGTAAGTGTGAAATTGTATTGTTTCCAAGAAAGGAGTACAATTTTTTACACTACATTACTATATTATCATTTCTTAGATTGTCGAGTAAGATATAGCATCTACACAAGGTCATGTACATCATATTCAAATTTAAATTTTGCATTTTACAGGATTATCGGCTCTCAAAGTTTCATTTGTAATTCACAGTTAGAGAATTTGGGGTTGACCTAGTCCTTATTTGTTGTGTGGACCTATTCCAGAGCATGAAAAGCTTAATGGAAGATCATTCAAGGAATTTTGGGTTCAAAGGGATCTTCTTGAAGATTTGTAAGAGGTTTCCTTTGCAAAAGATTATCTTCTATATTATTTGGTATACACACTTAATCATTCTTGGGGTTTGTAACCCTTTAAAGGTCGACATGGACCATTATTGGAACTGGACAATCATATTTAAGATCATTTGTAATTCATAAGAAATCAATTAGGTAGTTAGTGATGATTAGATAGATAGATTTTTGGATATTCATATCTGAATGTCAAATAAGGACTTTGTGCCAATTGTAATGGTTGTAGTGCCCTTGTGACAGACTTGTGAGCCCTTAGTTATTTTGCGTGTGAGGCATGTAAGATTGCAAGTTGTTGAATCAATAAATATCCATGTTTGCTAAGTATTTCTTGTGTTGTTTCCACTATTTTGACTCTAAGATGCACGGTTGGACAATCCCCTTTTGGACCCTCCTATCGTGACTGCACCATATATATATATATATAGAGAGAGAGAGAGAGGAGGGAGACAAATAGATGTAGAGAGGGAAGGAGGGAGGGATGGAGGGAGATGGAGAGAAGTAGAGAGGGATGGAGGGAGGGAGAGAGGAAGTGAGAAGTAAGATACAAGTGAGATATAGAGAATTAGAGAGAGAGAGAGGAGGGAGAGAGGGAGAGAGAAGTGAGATATAAGTGAGATAGAGATAACTAGAGAGAGACAAAGAGAGAGAGGTTGGGAGAGAGGGATGAGGTAGAGTGTATAGATAGATAGAGGGGGTAGAAGGAGGAGAGAGGAGATAGAGAGATGTAGAAAGGGAAGGAGGGACAGAGGGGCAAAGATAGAGGGAAGTAGGGAGGGAGAGAGGGAGAGAGAAGTGAGATAGAGAGAATTGGAAAGGGAAGGAGAGAGATAGAGAGAGAGAGGGGGAGAGAGATATAACTTAAAGTATAAAAAAGTAAATTTTCATATGTAAATGTCAACTTATACTTCAATGTTTATTTCATGCGGATAGTTTCACTAAGCAACAAGGAGAAAGAGAAATGGAAAGAGAAAAAAAATTCAATACAAAACACAACACATGCTCACGTTTTGTGCAATCACATAATGTGAGTGCTTTATAACACACTCACATTTTGACATTCTTCTTGTGAGGTGCCTATTTGAAATCAATTTCTCACATATAAGTCTAATAGATATCTCAAAAAAGATATTTCTAAACATATTTTATATAAATTTTTAAAAGACATATATGCTACTTATCTTTAATTCTAATCCTAACCCCAACCTAATTCTAACCTAACCCTATGATAAAATTAAGATCACAATTAGAATTTAAATCAAGATATGATAAAAAATAAATATTAAATATTAAATATTTCAATTTCAAAATTAATTAACCCACTAAATTTAAAAACTAGATAAATTAAATAAATATATTTTATTTTTAATAAACATATTTTATATAAATTTTTAAAA
>VDFB02000003.1:344573085-344595008 GCA_007258455.2 Sequoia sempervirens | reverse complement strand
GGAGATGACTTAATATCTTCCTCTAATATGAGAGAGTCACACCGATGATGCTTATAACATTAACCATGGTCCCTACCGGCCATGTGGCATCCATGTCACCATTGTTGAACCATTCCTTACAACCCCCGCTAAAGTATAAATTGGGTCCCACCAAGGCACTGTGGGGTAGCGAGCACCATTAACCAACACCATCAACTCATCAAGTAGACTTCACTCCAAGTCTCACCAAATCTACACAAGGTTCCACCAACGAAGATATACAACATCGGGTTATCGAGGGGACACCATCCAAAGTCCCAGTGACAGAGCACCATCCCTTCAACACCACCAAGGTAACACCCTCCATAGGGATGTTGGGGAGACATGGAATTCTATCCCAGTGACATGATCATCTCCAACTGACAGAACACAATGCCAAACTCATGAAGAGCTCTTGGAACATTGATGAGACTGTGAACTATGTCCCACCAAAATGGAGCTATCATGTCGATAAGGAGTTAAACATCAACCTATGGAAAGATTATCAAGCTAGTAAGTTTTGAGCTCAAGATTTTTCCAATTACGGTCCATCACGCTAAGTCTAAACTGTTTATACCGGATGAATCGGTTTAACCTTTCATGAGCATCCTATTGGGTTCCCATGGATAGTTTACACTCAAGTACTTCAACTCCACCATATTTCCCCATTTAGAAACTATGATAAAGCATAAATCCCTAAATAAAGCCACTTTTACATGTGATCATTCATTATTTGATTGCACATCCTTAATGCATCACAAATGCATTGAGATCAAGGCCACCTTCGATTGTGATGAAGTGCTCTTCTGCCACATGTCCACGGGCCTGCTCCAACTAATAGGTACTTTACACTCGTCATTTCTTAAATTCATTGCAGTTTCATCAAACTTTTTAAATCACTTTTGTGATTGACATTAGGAACACAATGGCCATAGATTATCCCATGCCATTTTTCATCGATGGTTAGCATTCAAATTTTTGAATGACTAGATGTAGACATCAATTCTTCGCGAGTAAGTGATATTTGCAATAAATGATCACTTCCTACTACCATTTAAAAGGAATTTCATCAAGACATAGAAATTCATTATTTCTAATAGACTTCAAAGCTCTCTGCGAAGGAATTTGAGTGCTACCAAGACATGTGAATTTCTTAGGTGCAAAAATTAGGGTTTCTAATCAAGCATATGGGTAAGTAAGTTTTATCAAGTATTACATTTTTACTCCCCTACTTGTACAGTTGTATAAATTAGGGTTTTTAGAATTTTTAGAATAATCTATCATGTTTAAATCAAAACCCTAGTTGCTTTAAAATTCATTAGAAACCTTAGTTTTTTTTAAACCCTTTAAAATGATTCAAGTTTATGATGGCGATTTCCACAATCCATAGATATTAGCTAAATTTTTTGGATTTGATTGTGTGATTTTATTTTGCATCAATGTTTAGATCATAATTTTGATCCATCGCCACGACATTTTCAGGATCACACTTTGGATCACACTCTGTGGTTCAAGTTTTTTCAAATGCCAAAGGTGTTACGAGGACCCTGGAGGAAGACTTGTTAAAAAAGTTTTCAAGGTTTTCAAAAAGAGGGAAGCATGCATAGGTCACTGGGGTTATTATAGATAGAATTGTTGACAGAGCAAATGTTGTCAAAGATGTTATTATTCCATCTTAGGGTTGGAATCTCTTTGAAAATGGGTTTAGAAGAAGTCAAATAGATAGATCCATATCTAATTTGTGAAGTATGGATTTGGTGAAACTAGTAGTCGCTAATGCTTTTGTAAATTTTGACCTCATTAGGGCTATTACATAGAGATATGATGTAGATAATATAATTGTAAGAAGCAAACAAGGAGTTGTATTGTTGTATTTGAACATGCACTATATTGCTAAGGTTTTTAACCTCAATGCCGTGGCTAATGTGCATATAGACTTTGGTACACTAAATAAAGAGTTTGCTAAGGACAAACATAGTTATACGGTGATGTGGCTACTAGAAGACAGAAGGAGAGGCCTTGAATGAAGAATGGTTAAAAAGATGAGACTGAGCCATCCAATTATGATTTCTTTGAGGACTACTTCATCAACACATACTATGCTTTGTGTTAGGTGTTGGGTGAAGATTGTAGGGTATAGATGCCAATTTACATGATGATGCTTGATGCCAATATACAACACAAAGAATTAAATAGAAGTTTTGATTACACTTCTTACTTTGTTGAGGGCATGCACATGTAGCTAAAAGCTATGTCAGATAAGAACCGTGGACTCTATTTCAAGTTGTATTCTTTTCTTTGTCACTTGTTGTCATATAGTGGAAAGAAAATTTGGAGTGATTCTACGAGGTTGAGAATGTTGAACAATTAAGGAATTTAAATGCTTGTCCAAACATGGACACAAATATGGGATATGCACTACCACTCATCCAACTATGCTTCATTTAAGGAATTATTTATGTAGGTAGTTTTAAGGTTTGGTGTTCCCATATACCCAAAGGATGTATGATAAAGTGACAAGTTTTTTAAGTTCAAAAGAAAGAGACTTGAGAAGGAGGTTGATCATAATTGAGGTGATTGGTTTTTGCATTCTAATGCTACTTTTATTAGAGTTTATGGATCCCTTGTTTAACCACACATATTGCCAATAAGATCAAAGATATACCACAAGATATACCCTGGAAAACCCATCAAGAGGGAAAAAACTAGCCTCCAAAGGCATCCACACTCAATGTATTATTCAACGATGAAAGCATTACAATGCACTTATAGAGTCTCCATGACTACTTCTAAAATATCAGTCTCTTCCAATGCATCTTTCATGTGTCCAATCATGTATCTACTTGTCCCATGCCATGCTTCACATATGCACTTTTTAGAAGAGATCTCAATACAATGATAACCAAGCCCAAACAACCAACTAGCCAACCTCAACTACTAAACATGTGTCTGATTTTATAGACTCAATCTCATACACTTACAACATTTACTTTTTGATACTAAGTTTTCAAATATTAAATATTTTCCCCATGTGCAACCCACAAATAAAATATGTAACCAACATTACATACAACATTACAAGTGGACCCACCTATAAAAAAACTTTACAAGTGAACCCAAATAAATATTTAATGTTCTTAACAGAACTTCTAATGATATACCAAAAATACATATTTATTTTACATTATTAAAATAATTCATGTTATGAAAGGTGTACAACACCTATTACTAACATTCTCCTGCTTGTTGTGTACATTAAATAAGGGCCAATCAATGAAATACATCATTGAAGTAATACATGAAACCATATGAATATCTAGAATGATCTCACACTCCATAAAGATAACTGCAATAACATCCAAGATGTCCACCATATCAATCAATAAATCCTCTCATCCTCCAACTTGCTACCAATGGAAGAAAAGGAACACCTAAGGTGAAAATGCACCAGTCCAAATAACACATGAATCAAATTCAAGTGATAACAAAGGCTCCAAGCTATTATCAAATAAAAAAATCCAACATACCAGAAATAAAAATCATAGAAAAATTCCAACTAATCCAATCACCCATTCCTCTAATGTATATAAACATTAGTATAACTCATGTCAAAAACATATCTAACCCATAAACCAAAATCACAAGCTCCATGTATATAATATGTTCATAATGAGCATACACATCCAAGAACTCCCACTACATGGGTAATGTCAAATCTATAAATGATCAATGCATACCAAGTCTACCAATCAACACTCATAGCTCAAGGTGTGGCTAATATTCAAACCATGTAGTATCAAGCAACATTCACAAAGATATGTAAAAATTACAAACAAATATATTGCAATACAACTCTCACCACAAGTCTCCATAGCTCTCACATTTTCTCCACACCCAACAAAAGAAAGAGATCAATGGGCCTCCGTGTTGTAACTTGTTAATGAATGTGCTTATTCTTTTTTATATAACATTCATAGGTTCTCATGTGTTCAAGTATGGGTCCATCTTGACCAACATTTAGTTATTTTTTATTTACATGTGAATTAATTATTGAAAATATATAGCATAAATATGTTGTAAGACTAAATCTTATAATTACAAGTACTATAGCAATAATTAGACCCCACAAAACTACTAGCCCCTCTCCTCTACATGGTCGTAAACACATACAAACAATGTAAATCATTTTAATTTTAAAGACATACAAACAATGCAAATAATTTTAATGTAGCTAACAATGAATCTAAACCAACCACTTATAAGGAGTGCATTATTCCAAGTATAAGAAAAAGTATTCAATCCAATCATTAAGATGAGGGAAATATGAGGTATATGATAGCTAATAGAAATAATAATTTTTGCACAACCATTATAGAAAAAGGCAATTCCATAAATAAGTAATGTGCATGGAATTTATTGGTGTGTGATAGAATAGCCATGAGAAGCATGTGTAATTTTCTCTTGAGAGGGTGTAAGGGATTGTAATTAACTTGGAATATTAGGTAGCCAATAGGGGTGTACAGGTAAGAGAGGGAACCTAGAGAATAATATAAATAAAAAAATTGGCACAAGTAGATGGATTGGTGCAGCCATGAAAACAATGAATCCATTCATGAAATCATGAATAAGTGTGCAACCAACAAATTTGGAATGTCATGGGTTGTCAAATTTTATTCAAGTTGAAATTCTAAAAAGCATGTCAATCGTCTAAATTGAGACTAATCCAATAGTTGGCACTTCACTCCCAAGTTATCAATTTTATGTCATTCTAAGTTTTACACCATTGGTTGATTCTACCAACTCAACATTCCTTCCAACCATTGGCACATTGTTTCGTAGTTTTTAGAGACACCTTTCTCTAAGAATTGTGTTATTAGACCCTTGTAAGACAATATGGCATATGAGGCTCAAAGAAATAAACCTCACTTACTAAATGTTTCCATAAAGGTAATGTTTTAAAAATGATTTTATTTTGAAATCAAGATTAAAAGGAAAAAATAAGGGCAACAAGGAAATAGCCTAGGTGGGCTTGTGGTTTCCATGGGAGAAGATTTTTATTATTATAAAATCACATGCTTATAATAAAAGTTACAGCTCACTATTATTGCGAAGGCTTCAACGTGAGCCAGTGATTAATCTACGGCGCACGGGTCAATCAGAATGCATTTTTTTTGGGGATTTATTAAACAGTGGGTAACGCGGGATGCAAATGCGTTCCGAAGTTAACCTGTCTGAAATTTGGTGGTCTGTTATTGGCCTTGATTAACTGCTGCATAACTGCTGCAGAAGATTTTGGGTTTCACAAGGCAAAGAGCGCGTAGTTCCCAAAGGGCTTGGGGATTTTCACTGCCATGCTACAGATTTTCCGCTGACAGTTGGTGATTAGGGTTTTACTTATATTAACGAGTGTCTGCAAACAGAGAAACGTAGTTGGTGTGCAGGACTTTGGTTAGCACAGTCAATGACGAGGGCATTTCTCTCCAGGTTACATTCGCAGCAGGCTTCACCTTACATGAAATGATACGTTTTGCAGGTTGCCCCCACAGAACTGGAAGCTTTCCTCTTATCACATCGCACGATTTTATCTTTATCAATTTATATTTCTGTTTCGCTGTAGTTATATGAATCGTATTCTACCTGTTTAACTAAATAAAATAAAGATTTGACATTTATTGTTAATTGTGGTTTTGTGGTGGATAATGTTCAGGTTTCCGGATGAAGAAGCAGGGCGAATACCGTTAGCGTATGTGGTGAGATAAACTGGAAGCCATTTAGATGAACAAGATGTTATCGGCTTCGTTGCTTCACAGGTAACAAAATATAATAAATTGCTCAATCTTCCCTGATGTGAGTGCTAACTGTCACTATACTTTAGAAACAGAGTGGCAAGCATATGCTCACACCCCTGCCCCACTGTGGTAACTGTTACTTCTGTAGTATCCATTTTTCCCAGACGTGATTTTACCGTTTCACTTTTACATAATGTCATAATCGTCTGTATTTGCTATAGAGAAGGATTGGATATTTACGAAACTGCAGTTTGAGTGTTACATGAATGCTATAGATGTTTTGGTGGTCATCATGAATAAAATTAATGATTTTCTGCTCCCCTCATATAGCACTTCCTTCGTGGTATTGGTACCTAAGTTTTTCTCACTGTACACTAGAAATGTTATTTCCAGTAACTTCTGCAGAAAAGTCATATTGCAGCCCGCGCCATAAGAGACCATATTGAAGTCTCTGAATGTTGCAATACAAGCTAATGTTTTTAGCTACTAGACGAGCATTGAGTAGTGGGTAGTGGTACTAAAGGCTGACTGCCCTTCTTTGGCTTACTAAATGAGTGCTACAAATGTTTGGTTAACCATGTCCATAATGACTTGGTTAAAACTTCTACTGCGTTTCTCATGCAGCATTTCCTTCCTCAATAGTATTGATGCCTAAGGCTTTATCACTGAATAGTGTCTACTCCCCAAGAAGTGCTATTTCCATGAAGCTTTCTGCAGAAACCCACATTGCCGGTCCCGCTTCTTCGAGATTCCATGTGGTCTATGCTCATTTAAACATAACAGTTAAACATGTTTCTTCAGAGGAGATTTAAAATGACATGTCGTTCATAGCATGTTAGGCATGGTTCTTACTATAAATACAGATAACAGTAACAGGTTATGATTTAATGCCAGAAGGAAGCACATTTTCAAACAATTTTTTTTTTAAATAATTGCTTGGCCCATAAAGCATACATCTGCAATCAGACTACTTGTAAACAGACACCTTTTACCTTTTTAACATTATGTCATCTTCATCGTTGTCTACGACTCTAAACACCTAAGGCTATTTAATGTTAGTATCACATCCATAAAGTGTCAAGTATGTGACGAGGAACTCATCCCATATCTTTATTTCATTACTTGTCCTCAAGGGTTAGGTATCATTGCTTGGGTACAATGCTTTGGATTTTCTGCTGCCATGTCCTGATTCAGTTGAGGATTTATCTTTCTCTTTGCATATTGTAGCAATTTTCAAGGGGATGACAAGTAACCAAACTTAAAGCTCCATGCCATAAAAGAAAATTAAAACGAAAGAAAAAAATGCAGTATTTTAAACATATTGTCACAATGTTTTAATTTCTCCAATAGGCGAATTGAGATCATAATCTAAGTAACACTTTGTACCAAAATTTTGAAGTGTTTAATTCTATATAATCATTTACTATTTTCCATAACTTAATCCTTAGCAGTTGAGAACTTTTACTGATTTTGACTTCCCAAAGCATATGGAGCCAAAATCAGACGGCCCTGTTCTCAATTTGTCCCTGCAGGGTTTTCCAAAATTTGAAGAGCTCAATCTACTTCTCAGGTAGTCTTAGTTAGATTGATGGTATTTTAAAAATATAAGGGCATTCTTCCTATTCTATAATAGCTTCAAATGTCGGTTTTTCCCTGAAATTAATTATTGCAAATAAAATAACTATTTTGGTTGAAAAATTTATTGCTTGTTCTCTATTTGTTGTAGTCTTGTAGATTGATTCCTTGGCCTTTTTATAGCAGAAACTGAGTTGTAGTCGGGGGAACTATTGAGATTGGAGGAGCACCCTAACAGCATTATGATTGGGATTGGAACCAAGCTATTCAATTCTAGGGTTAAATTGAACCCAAGTGATGTTCTTGAACCGTTAAGACACTTACACTCATGATTTGATTTGGCTCATCAAGGAAACTACAGTCATCAGACTGGTTTGACTCTAGAGGTAATCTCATGTTCTGGTTTCATTTGATTTGTATTTAGAATTTCAGAATTTATAAGCAAATTAGAGTTGAATATGCTTTTTATTTCCACAACTATCTAATGCTGTATGCTTTTGAAATTATGGATGCAATTTCAACCAGAGGTCCCTATTTGGATCACTCAGAGTGTACAAATGATGAGCTGGCTGTTGTAATGTATATTCTTTAGGAATAGGTTTGTAAGCTTGAAGTTGCCACTTCATCAAAATCTTAAGGTACATTATGTTTGTGGGGTGATGCTTATAGGCCACAAATATCAGTATCAAAATCTGGATTGATGGAAGACGCCTGCCAAATGTGTCCATGATAACTTAATTTTGAAAAGTAGTATGTGGTGCTTGCTGAAAGCTGCAAGAGAGGAGATGTGACTGCAACATGACCTATCATAATTGAGAAGAAGGTTTGACATACCATTCAACAGCAGGGATCAATGATTCTGGCAGATGCAACCATATATTCATGTAAACTTATGATCAGAGGTATCACAATATTTGACCTATAATGCCCAAATATACGAGCCTAGTCTTCTTTTAGAAGCCCACAAGTTTATGTTTGTCATTTTGTACTTTCTAATTTAAAGACCTATGAGAAATTCAAAACAGGAACTGGCCACACCAAAAATGAAAGTCATCATATAATCAAATGCTGAAGTAGTTGATAATAGAACAATGCCAACAAGTAGCTCATGCTTATTAGTAGTCAAAGGCAGGCCAAAACTTCATACTGGGAGCAATATATGTCGTATAAATAACTTAAACATCATCACAATATCTAAACAATTTAGGGAGAAAACTGAAACCAACAAATTTGTTGCATAAATGGTTATGACTTTCAAACAAAAGATGAAAGTAAAGAGGGCCAATCAATAACCCCAACATGAATGTGAGACTCTTTGAATTTCAAATTATCCCATTAATGGTCCAGGGGAAAGCCTTTAAAATGGCATTCATATTCATTCACAGATGCCATGAATGAAGAGAGGAAGTTCCTAGAGAAAGATGTCAGTCAATGCTCTAATTAAATGGACAAGTGACTCCTCTACCCTTGACTGTTAAGTATATCTATAGATGCTACTGCCTATGATACATCTTTTATTCTACATTGATGATTCAGAAATTGGTAACACCAAAAAAGATAATGTTTTCCTTTTCTTTGGTTAATATCCAAACAAAGAACTTGAAAAACAATCAAGTGTCCAGTTCAGATTCATATTACTCTATCAGTTGTCTTATATAACTCAGTAACTTCTGCTTATTTTTTTAGAAACAGCACATTACTTTGTTATTATATGAAAAGGAGCATTGTGGCAAAACCTAAGCCAAATTATAGCATAGAAAGAAGCATAAGGAACTTGCTGGATAAAATTTGAAGCTTTAAAAAGCAAGGGAACTGCAAAGAATTAAGTGCTCAACACTTGCCTGAATGACACCTCCTCTTTATTGCAGAATTGGAGTGTTTCAAAATGCATTATACAAACACAGAGAACCCACCTTAGCATACATAACAGCCATTGGAGTTCTACAAGAGAATAATGCACAACATCTAATAGCATACAAAAAACTCAAAATGTCAAGTCCATCGACCTCCCTCAGTCAAATTCAGCTCTAAAACTCTTGCAATATCAACTTTTCAGTCTATGCTGAATCAAACTGATGAAATTGCAGACCTTCTAAAGTCGATTTTCTTGTGTGGCCAGCCCATACAAATCAATTGAATGTCAGTGCCATCATACCGAAGACTGATGAAAGATTAAGCTTGTTTGTGAACCAATAGGGGAAGACACCTAAAGCAAAATACACAATCAAATAAACTGGTTAAAC
The DNA here is from genome assembly GCA_007258455.2 of Sequoia sempervirens. Taxonomy (NCBI): domain Eukaryota; kingdom Viridiplantae; phylum Streptophyta; class Pinopsida; order Cupressales; family Cupressaceae; genus Sequoia; species Sequoia sempervirens. Next base: position 344,585,383 of record VDFB02000003.1, on the reverse strand, counting down.
TTTATATCATACTATCAGTTCATGCTGGTAACCTCCTGAAATAGTTTACAGGAACTGAAGGAAGCCGGTACTGGAATTTGGGACGACGCATTTGATAAAATCCTGCAAGCGCTGCAACTACTTGGAAGGGTGTAACATACAAAAGTACAGAAGCCACTAAGCAAAAACTGATAAAATAAGTAAGTAGTGGCATGAGGATCCCTCCAACTTAAGAGGGACTGCATTCTCTCTCCATGTGTGGCTATATCTCTAACAGCAGAGCAACACTTCTCAAGCGATCATATCGCATCTTCACAACATCAGCACATCTTGAACTAGGGGATGTATCAAACTCTTCATCAAGTTCATCGGGTTGCATTGAGTCAGCATGAGAGAGGCGAGTATCCATATGTGGTGGAAGACGAGATCGGAAACGAAAGTTCCATATCCCAATCAAGAACATATAGAGGAAGATGGTGGGCAATATCAGCTCAGGATAACAGATCAATATAAGGAACAAAATATGCACCAGTCCTGTTGTGATAGGATTCTTCCAATTGCAAACATCACCAAACCATTTGGTGATTGCTATAAGTGGAGAAAGAATAGAAATGATACGGAAAAAATTAGCTTTACTGCGACGAATGCTCCACATGTGAGAGTTTGAATTTACCATATATTCCACCACCTCTGTTCATTATTCAATGCTGTTTCACCACAAACAAAACTTACAAACGATAGAAAGGAGGAAAGCATGTAATACTTGAGCACAGAAAATCAATATAAACAAGAAAAGCATGAAGTACTTAGGAAATGAATGGAAATCCTTCCCACATAAAGAAAAGACATATAGCTTAAATTTTGAAATAGTTTGGAAGCAAAGATTTCCTACTGACATGTTTGTCTTGGCATGATGTTTATCATGCTTGAAGCGCCATGGTTCATATGGATATATTAGTGGCAAAAAAGCCAAAGTTCATATCCTGCAATCATTTCATCCCATGAGGTAGCAATAATAACAGCAAAGTTTTGGTTACTTTTGCTCCGTTTCTCATGAGAATAAAGAATACTGGTTTTGTCTTCACCAGCTTTTTGTCAATGAAGTCATGGAGCTAGTGATGCTTGCAGTTCGTAATACTGTAGACACAGTGCGAACAGTAGTTTGTACAATTCACCAGCCAAGTATCGATATTTTTGAATCATTTGATGAGGCACTTTCTTTAAGGCAAGGTTTGAAGTATTTTCTATAGTTATTTCAATATTTTCAGGATCAAATATGCTTTTGCAATTTGCTTTATTCTGACAGAGCCATATTGATTCACCACAGTTTCTGTTAATGAAACAAGGAGGCAAAATCATATATGGGGTGCATTAGGTAACCGTTCTAAAAAGGTTATACAATATTTTGAGGTAAGAAGCTTATGTCATGAGGTCAATTATGTGGGCTCGGTGAAACCATTTTTTCTTTGTTACAGAGTTGAAACTCGAAAGGGAACTCAATTACTAGCCTTTTTATCTTCTTCACAGGCTATTTTAGGTGTGCCAGCAATTAAAGATAAGTATAATCCCGCAACATGGATGTTAGAAGTTGCCTTTACTGCTGTTGAACAACACATTGGTCTAGACTTTGCGCAAATCTATAAAGACCCGGCCCTTTATCAGTGAGTTTGAAAGAGACCAATCTGGTTGTAAATCATTAGTAATCTTCTGAATTCTGTAGAACTGTGCGTTTAAGCAATACTGATATTTTTCAGCATCTGTAGGGAAACTGAAGAACTAGTTAAAGATTTTTCAGCATCTGTAGGCAAACTGAAGAACTAGTTAAAGAGTTAAGTATCTCAGGACCAGATTCAATGGACCTCCATTTCCCATCCCAACAGCATATTCAGATGCATTGGCTCCAAAATAATCAGCAACATAATAGATTTGCGAAGTCAGAAGGGGTAAGACAATAACAAAAGTTAGTTGGATCGGCTGCTGTACTCGGTGTGATTCTTGAAAACTTTGTTTTTACCTCTCCCTCTCCTGAAAATAAAGACTTGTTTATGATTCATTGATTGGATCATCACGAAAACTGTTCTGCCAGTCTTTGGCAGGAACTTCACTGCCCTGAAGCTCTTCTTTAATAGAGAAAAGGCTTTTATTTAAAACTAAGTTGCCGAATTGGGTATGGTAATGCGGGTAACAGTATGGTACTGACCATATGGCAATTTTTTTGGTGTGGGTACATTTGGGTACGTCCGTACATAAAACATATAAAAATCATAGATATAGACATATTTGCAATTATAAAATAAAAAATTACAATTAATAAACATTTAATATGTAATTACTAATTAATATAATTTATATTTATATTTATAATTATAATTTTAAACTATTGATTATTATTTACTAAAATAACTAATAAGAATTCTGAATTTTAAAATTAAATATACAAAATAATAATTAGATTTATATTTATTATTTTAAGATTTAAACTTTAAAATTGAATTAAATTAAAATACTAAAATAAATTTAATTATTTATAGGTATATAATACAATTATAAATGTAAAATGTTTAAATTTTTAATAATAAATAATAAATATTTGTTAAAACTTAACACTAAATAAATAAAATAAAACAATACAATATATATTTTATAAAAAGAATATTATTAAATATTATATTATTTATTAATATTATCATATAAATTATAAAACAATATTAAAATTAACAAGTCTAAATTATTATAAAGTTATATGACCAAGAAGAAAATGGCGGATAAAAAAACCCTGTAAAACATCCTGCTTCTCCTTGGCACACCCTCACTCTGTTTGTTTCTCCCACCCGCGCGTGCCCTCCTCCTCAAAGTCGCGACCAAGCAGAAAACAACGGCGAGTGGCAAAAATAAAAACGAAGTTAGGTTATTTACTTTAACATTCTGAAATCGCATGAAGTTTGCGAAGCTAGCCTAAATCAACTGAAAACGCGCACGAACAAAATGGCGGGATTCGGAAAAAAAACGCAAAATTCGCGGATGCGTTTTTTAAATCGAACCCCGGCCGACTCCACGTATTTCATGGCGATCACGACGATTCACGTAATCGGCAGGGCCGACCTGAATATAGATTTAAAATAATAACATTTGAGAAAAAACTGTAAAAAAAGAAATACAATAAGAGGAGTCATAAAAAAGGAAATAAAGAGCACATGGAAGTGAGAAATGAATAGTGAGCTGGGAAATGTGGCTTCATGTAGGGGAGAGGGGCCCATAATGGAGCAGGGTCCAATAGTGGGGATAGAAGTAGTCCTCAGGTCCCATAGTGGAACACTTTAATATCCAATTGCAAAACACTTTTTATCCATAAAGTACGCAAAGTGACAAATCATGTGATGCCACGTGAGCGCACCAATAAAACATGACTTAGTGCATCACTATCAGTCTCACCTTTTTTTTTTGGGCCTTTTTGGATACCTCAACAAAAAGCATGTTGATGTGACATTATATTTGATGATGCGGCCTTAAAACGAAATATAGCACATGAGTTGCCAAATAAAGTGTTGTACAGAATTGGGAGTGATTTGAAATTTCCATATAGGATTTTGAGAAACGTGAAGTTAGGGTGCTCCACTATAGGGCCTTCTCCCTTACTAGAGTGTGGAGTGTTTATTCTCCTCTTTTTTCTTTTACTTTTCTATTTTTCCCGTTTCTCTAAAGGATTTTTGTAATTGATTATTAAAAAAAAAGAAGGGGGTTTCTTTTGTTTACGAATCTCTATCATTTTTTGCACTCAAATCTTTTAAGGAAAAAAAATTGATAATGATTATTTTGATAGAAGATTAATATTGCAACTGTTCTCATAGCCTTTCACATTTATTTATTTTTATTTTTTAGATGATTTGAATGTTTTGTTTTAACTACCTTTAGTAAGTTTTTTATTGCCTTTTATTCGTGTAATTTTGGTTTTAAAATATGGAATTATCTAATCTTGTGCATGTTTATGGCTGTGTAGATCTTGCCTTTCATTTTTACAAATTCCATGCAAATTAAGTCACATACAAGTGAGAAGGTTTTATAATTGCCACATTGTCATTTTAGTAGGATTTATTTGTCTATGTTATTTTTCTCTTTTCTCTATAAGATTAAAAGAATTCATTAAAAATCCTACAAGGAGCCAACTTCTAAAATCTTAGAGTTCATTTTGCAAACCACATCCTATGTTTGTGAGGTTTCCCATATTGATGTAGGTCTATATGTGGATGCAAGTTCCAAATCCATATTTTAACATCAACACTAGCCTTCTATTATCTACAATATTTACCTTTTTTTTAGAAAAAGAAAGGGGGTAAAAACTTTATTGAAATCAAGAAATTAACTGTACATAAGAATCAAGGAACCCCATAAGTTCCCACAAAGGAATCCCAAAACATCCATAAAATACCAAGCCATCGTCCAACAAACCCCCAACAACTCATCCTGCCATATCATCAACAATGACCCTCTCTAAATCTTGAACATATTCAGGGGATAGCTCCCTCCACCCCTCAATCCTCCAATCATCCCCGTGCTTTGAAGCCCACTTGGCCAGACAATCCGCGACCCTATTCCATTCTCTCAGAATGTGGACAAAAGACACCACTTCCAATGTAGAGCACCTCTGCAAAATCTGTTGAACCACCAAAGCAATTTGCCAATTAGCCTCAACCACCCTTTGCTCAAGCAACATATTAACAATGATCTGTGAATCAGATTCACAGATAATCTTATGCCAAACCAAGGCACAAGCCCGCTCAATAGCCCAGAGAATTGCCATCCCTTCCATAAGGTTGTTAGAAAATCGTCCCTTATGGATGGAGAAAAGGAAGATGACTGAACCTGAACAATCTTTGCCAACTCCACCAATCCCAGCTGGCCCAGGATTCCCTCTAGAGGAACCGTTAGTATTAATCTTTAGAAAATCCATTGGAGGAGGCAGCCATCGTCCAACCCTTTGAACCCTCTTTTTAGCCTTCCTACCTCTTCTAAAACACGCAGAGACTGAAGTCAACCCCTGCAAGCCCAATCTACTCACAATCTCATCATCACTTCTTTCCAATGAAAAAGCCACTTCACATTTGGCTTCCACTGTCTCATGGATCATACCCACAATTCGGTGCCAAACCTATTGAGCCATCATCCTATCCCCACGAAAAATCCTACAATTCCTTTCCAACCAAATTTGCCAAAGGATGAATGTAGGACCAATACTCCACACCATCTGGAGAAAGGATTTTTGGGTAGGGGGTCTTCCTAGACTACCCCAGAATTCAACAAGTGAAGAAGCATGAACACAAGGATGTTTCCAAACACCCCACCACCAATGCCAGAGCTGCATAGAATAAGAACACCTAAAAAACAAATGGGAGGAATCCTCCTCACTGCAGCCACACAGGGCACACATAGAGGGACCCTGGACTCCCTGCTTACGCAAATTATCCCATGTCAAACATCTATTCCAAGCCAGAGTCCACACAAAACAATTACACTTTGGCCAAGAAAACTTGTTCCACACATGCTTCCACCAAGGAACCTCCACCCCCCCAAACTTACGAGACAACAACTCTTGATAACCACTAGCCACAGTGAATGTACCCTTAGGATTCGGGCTCCAAACTAGAATATCCTTATCCCTAAGGGAACTGCATTGTTTATCAACCAAAATATTATGGAGCACAACACAATCCTCCTCCAACCCATGAATAGGCCAATCGCACGAATCCTTCCACCTAGCTACCTCCAACTGTCCACATGGATGAAAAGTCTTAAAATCACTCACCCTTGACCACCCAACCTCCAAAAAGCAATGAGACAGAGTCACCAAATTAGGAAATTGACGAAGAATGGGGATAAAACCATCCCAAGAATCAGACCAAAAGAGAGCCTCAACCCACTTATTACATATCTAGAATAGGCCTTCCTTGACCAGCTTAGCCCCTTTCTTCAACGTTCCCCAAATCATTGAACCTTTCCCCACCAAAGGATACCTGGGGAGCTCCTCCATCCGGACCCCCGAAAGATACTTGTGAAATAAAATCCTGGCCCAAATATGATCCTGTTCCATACACCACCTCCAATAAAGCTTAATAGCCAACATCAACCCAGACCAAGACACCTGCTGCAATCTAAGTCCCCCAAACTGCCTCGGGCTACACACAACCTCCCACTTAACTAGGCTCCACTTGGATGAGGACAAACTACCTGCCCATAAAAATTGCCTAGCCAGTGAATCCAAATCCTTTACAAACCCAACTGGAGCTACCTGTAACATGCATCTATAAATAGGAAGAGCCTGCACCATAGACTTAAGCAGCTGAACACGACTAGCAAAAGATAACCATCGATGAATCCAATGATTAACCTTCACATGAAACTTGTCCAAAATAATCTGCCAAGAATCCCTGGGAAGTCTTCCAACAGAGATAGGAATCCTAAGGTAGGTGAAAGGGAGGGAACTAATTTGGAACCTCATGGTATGAGCAATCCTTTGCTGAATAAGTCCTGGAGTATTAAAGGAGAAAATGGAGGATTTGTCTTCATTAATCCGTTGACTAGAAGTAGCAAGGTAGATATCCAAGACCTTGTGCAAATTCAAAGCTTCTCTGATCTTGGCTAGACCCATTAAAGCCGTATCATCCACAAACTGCAGGTGAGACTAAGGAGGTAAACCATTTCCCCACCTCCATCCTTGGATAAAACCCAAGACATTACGTTTCACTAGTCTACCTAGACCTTCCGCAAGGAGAATAAATAAATAAGGAGAAAGAGGATCCCCTTGACGAAGGCCCTAGAAGCACTAAAAAGAGAGGAGGGCTCACCATAAATCAAAATCGAGAATGAAGTGGAGGTAACACAACACATAACCCATTAGATCCACTCAGCAAAACCAAAAGCACAAAGAATTTTTTGCAGAAAGGAACACCTCACTCTATCATAAGCCTTTGCCATATCAAGCTTGATGAACATAGCCTTTTCTTTCAATGATGCCATAGAATGAATGGTCTCACAAGCAATGACCACCCCATCCAGGATTTGTTGATTATCCACAAAACCACTTTGTTCTCCAGAGATAAGCCCCCCAAGCCATCGCTTTAGCCTCTCAACAATCAACTTGGAAATGATTTTATACACTACAGTACAAAGAGAAATGGGATGAAATTGACTCAGACGATCCGCCCCATCACATTTGGGAATGAGAGCAAGGAATGTAGAGTTTAAAGCCTGCAACATTTGCTTGTTTCTTAGAGACTCACGAACCACCTCCAATAGGTCCAACTTAATTATATCCCAAAATTCTTGATAAAATTCAATCGGGAAACCATTAGGACCCGAGGCCTTCCCTTTCTTCATTTGGAAAACAATAGCCTCAATTTCATCTAGTGAGATGTTACTTAAAAGATGCTCATTCATCTCCTTGGTTACCAAAGAGGGTATATAAGAAAGAACTTGGTTCTCTTCCGCTGAGCCCTCCTGAGAGTCCTCACGAAACAAAGAAGCAAAGAATTGTGAAGCTTCTCTAGACATATCCTGTAAAGCAAATAAATGCTCACCCATGTCATTCACCAGAACTAGTATACAATTACCATGCGTCCTAGCCTTCACAAAATTGAAGAAGGTGGTGTTTCTATCCCCCTCTTGTAACCACTCAACTTGAGCCTTCTGTTTCCAAAAAAATTCCTCGCGTAGTTCACATTCTTCCAAAGCTTTCTAGGCCTGTGCCTCCTCCCTAAGTAAGTCCTCAGAAAGACCAAATTCTCTTATCTCTCGAGTGATAACATCCAAGTCAGCTTGAGCAACAACCTTAGCATGAAAAATATTGCCTATTCCACCTTTTAAGTTGATATTTTACATATTGCAACAATTTAGAAAAGGAGTACATAGCAGTGCCAAAAGCAAGTCTCCCCCTCCACCATTCAGCCATATGCACCTGCAAAGAAGAATCTCTTAACCACATAAGCTGGAACTTGAAAGATGGGGCCTGAGCAACACGAGCCGAAGTAGCTGAAAACTTGATAGGCCAGTGATCCAAACCCCTCCAGTCCAAAATCTCAGAGCAAACAAATATCCCTCCACCAACCCAAAAGCAGGACACCAAGAAATGGTCAAGTCTCTAAGCAATACAACTCTCCCCCAATCTCCTATTGTTCCAAGTAAACTACCCATTTTGAGGCTTAATGTCAACCAAATTTAATGCAGAGATGTTATCACGAAAAAGGAAAGCAGAGGGTTCCAATCTCACAGTACCACCCATTTTCTGATCCAAGTCAATTATAGCATTGACATCACCTGCAATAATCCAAGGGAACAAAGGAGCCAGGCTCCATACAAGACTAATATGAGACCATAAAAGCTGCTTACCAGGAAAATCAGTAGCGCGTAGATGTTTGAGAGAAGAATGGTTTCCCCCAATTCCAGACTTGAAACAACCACAAAGATAGAAGACTTGGAGGACACCCACCAAAGAGGACGAATCTTCAATGGATTCCACAAGCAAGCCACACCCCTTGCATTACCATGAGACCCAATGCATTGATAACTACGCCGTGTCCACAACTTAGGCAACAAACCAATCATACCTTCAACAGTTAGCTTAGTCTCTTGTGAGAAAAGAACATCAGGAGAATGAGCTCTAAACAAATCACGAACAACTTTTTATCGAGGGCTGCTGTTCAAGCCCCTTACATTCTAGGAGAGGACAATCATTTTGGAGGGTTAGAGAAATGGGAATCCAGGGTCTTTATAGACCCAGACTCCACCAAAGACTCCCCCATCAACTTTATTTTCTCTAAATCTTTCTTTCTCCCAACTTTGGAGGACTTCTTAGCAGCCCCTTTCTTTAGGTCCTTCTGAAGAATTCCTAATGAAGGAGAAGCCTCACTGCCTTTTGACGAGCTTGCCCCCACTTTCTCCAATGGAGTGGAAATCTTTTCCTCCCCCATCTTTGTATCCTCAATAGACTCTAACCCTCCATGAACCGCCAAACTCAGATTTGTTTCCAATTGCACAACCCTAATCTCTTGAGAAGTCTAGTTGAAATCTGGAATGACTCCTTCCTGAACCCCATCTGAACCACCCTTATCCAATAACAACATTCCTGGATTCACCTCCTGTTGTCCAAGATCATCTAGCACCTCAAACTTGTTAAATGAATCTCCTACCTGGCGCTCCTTAAAAGTCCTCTTTTGACCCCAATTCCTATTACGAACCTTAGCAGGAGTAAAACCCTTCGCATCCCCAGACTCTCTAGGCATGGGGTCCTTGCCCTTGTCAACCTTAGGAGGATTGCGAGAAGGCTGAGCCGCTTGAGTCCTAGAAGGTTTAGACTTTGGGCATCTTCTCTATAAATGGCCATTTTCATGACACAGTCGGCAACGAGGCAACGTCTCATAATCAAGTTGCTGCACCCAAGAGCATGAACCTGCACGAATTTCCAAGGAATCTGGAAGAGGGTTATTTAAATCTATTTCAACACAAATACAGGCAAATGTCATTACCTTTCTATCCTGAGTTTGCTAAGAAGGACCCATTGGTTGCCCCAGCAGCGAAGTAACTCGATGCAAGATGTCATTGCACCAATATTCAACTAGAAATTTGGGGAGATGAACCCACACCAGAACCCAATTTGGGAGCTCCTCCGAAGGATCAAAACCCGCATGCCAGGGTTTAATAAATAAACCCACTTGGTTGTGGAAATAAGGCCCACCTTCAAACACTTTATTGCGATCCACCATGCAATTAAATGTCACCATGAAATAGCTGTTTGCTAACAACATTATTTCCATCTCACCCTCCAGTGACCAGGTACAATGAGTCCACGATTCCAAGAATTGAAGTGAAACCCTCATTCCCAAAAAATTGCATAGTAAAGCATGCTTTGAGAAATACTCTACATCCTCTGCTATCAATTCAAGTTGAATGACCAACACCGGCCTATCTTTGCTACGCTCTAGGCAACCATTTATCTTCGGGATACGAGAACCACTAGACGGTACAAATCCTCCATTGCTCAAGTCATTTGAAAACAAATTATTATTAAAAACCTTCAATGGATGATTTGAAGATGAAACCTCAACAACATGATAATCCATATGAGGGCTAACCCTGGATGTCTCCCCCATAGCCATTACCGAGAAAACAAAACCCCAGCAAAAAAAGAAGAAAACCTACCCAAGCACCACCCATAGACGACTTTGAATAAAAATCCCACGCAATTGGAAATAAAAGATCTGCAGCGAAAGAAAGCAAAGCACCTCTGTACTCATCAAACAACCCCCACCACTAAAACCAACTCCAAAGACCTCCGATCTGCACCAAAGTTTATGGATGCAAAGAGAATCGAGGACCCCCACTATGCAGGAACCTCCCACCAACCTGCATAGAACCAGCACCCACGCATGCAAGAAAGGATTCAAGCATGCACACAACTTTTACAGGCTGCGGGCATCCTCCCGTGCGCAACACCTCCTCACCTGCATCGCCATAAAATCATCAACATGTAGAACATCGTTGAAGCATGAAAAAGTTGTAGATTCACTACAATATGTACCTTTAACATAATACTAAATGTGCATTTTTGAGATGTAAACCCAATAATCTATTGTTTCAATGTGTGGGAACTGAAAAAAAACAAACAAACAAAAAGCTCATACTAGGCGCATTTGATAGAAGAAAAGAATATTTTAGATTACATTTCAAGAAATTAAGTTGTTACAAACTATTCCTTTAATTGTTCATAAGAAAATACATAATACAAGAATACTTTAAATGTCATAAACAATATTGAATGTATTTCAAGGTTGTATTTTAAAATTGTATACACAATAAATAATATTTTATACATAAAACAATAAATTAAACTAATATATTTTTTATGCATATATTAAGTTGTATTTTCTACTATGTTAGCTTACATATATTTTTTTGTCAACATAACCATTTGCACCTCCTTCCAATACAAGTACCAGTTAACTTACAAGTGACATAATTGTACATAAAATTGCCTAATAAAATCATATTATTAATCTATAAATTTATATTATGAATTTTTAAACTCATTTTTTCTTTATAATCTTTATTTATATATATATAAACTAATTAAATATACTTACATAGCTTTATTAAAAGTTAAACAAAACCTAATAAAAAATATTTTATTCTATCAAGAAAATAGTACAACTTTCAAACATAATATTAACCGTAATATAAAAATTTAATTAGTTTAAGTAATTGCCAATGAACATTAAGTTGCCAAAGAGAATTATTGCCACCATTATATCATTATGGGCTAGAAAGTTAGTGCCTTGCAATAATATTCCTTCATAATTACATGACTGTATATTTTGCTTTTGTTTAATAATTTTATTAATTTTGCAAGAGTGGCAATAAACTACGAACTGCCTCCATTACTGTTTGCTCCTCCCCCCTCACAAACAAACCTTTCTCCACCAACGCTTGCTCTTCCCCACTCACAGCGAAACCTTTCTCCAGTTCTTCTTCACACTCTATTGAAAACTCCTCTCCACTGAGAATTTCATTATTGGAACGACTTGTGAAGACACCTAACCATGCCCATCTACCCTTTTCAAATCTTAGCGTAGATCCGTAACTTCCACCTCCTTGTATCCATCCCCAATAGGTCATTATTGAAGAAGGACAATTTATAACAAAACAAAGCATAAAGGCATCGCCAGTGGAGGAATGCTTCTGGACCAAGTTTGGAATGGACTGAATTTTCTGGTTAGAGATGGAGTCAACGATCGTGAGATTCGGAGAGAGTAAAGAATCTATAAGCGAGGCCGCATCAGGGACTGCCCGCGCAAATATTCTTATATCATCTGGCCAATTCTACAAATTCATTTCACAACATTCAGTCAATGCGCAATCAAGTAAAAATAACTAAAAATTGTTACTCCTAGAGACTATTATTACCTGTATCCTTTGAATACAACGTTCAATAACTGATCTCTTCTTTGCACTGAGTTCCAACTGCTTCAAATTCTGCATGTGCTCCAAGCTTTCTATACCCGGCACCTCCCAGCAGGTGTTAACAGCCAGCAATGTCAATCTTGAGCAATTTTCTATACCTTCGATTTTCTCAATTCTGTAACAGCCTATTAGCTGAAATCTTCTTAGAGAAGTTAATTGTGCGAAACTCGGAATGCTCATCAGCATTTCACAGTTTATCAAATATATTGACTCGACTGTCCTTGGCAGTGCTTCGATTTCCTCTAAATGATGATTTTCGCAAACAAGGAGATTCTCCAAGTGGGGACAACAGTTTTCAGAAAATGAAATCCTG